>JAGVVM010019901.1:0-14611 GCA_019149425.1 Psidium friedrichsthalianum
TTGTATGAATGGGGGCTGTATAATGTCGCCAAGACTTTGATCGAGTTTGGGCGCCAACGTCAATGCAATACCGCCCGGTACCCCACCCTTTTCTTTTTTTTTCGTTTCTGCATTTCTGGGGGTTGTATGCTGTTTTTTCATTGTTTATGCATGGTATGAATCCATATGACACGGTCCGGGTGCTAAATTGTTCTAGAAAGGATGTGCTTTAGGCTGAGTTTATTCTAGGAACTTGTTTAGAATCATGTGCGAGTGTATCTCGGTTGCTTCTATTAATAGCTCTCCTTTTGGCTCAGAATTGGGCTAGTTTGTTTGATTTAAACTTGTCAAACCATCATTTGAACTCTGACATTTATCATATTCACTCATCATTCTCTGCATGTTTTAATGTTTTCCTATTCTCTTGTTATAATTTACTGTCTATATATCCATGGTCTTGACTCTTAACGTGGTAATTTAATGAAGGTCGCAATGGTGGCACTCCTTTGCATCATGCAGCTAAGAGAGGCCTCGAGAATACTGTGAAGTTACTTCTTTCTCACAGAGGTCTGTGTCAATAGGTGTTTCTAGTAGTTTACATTATATGCTAATTGAGGTTTTTACGTCAGTTTCTGCTGTCTAGCTTATGTAATGTATCTGCACATTTTGATCCTTCAGCAAATGCACTGGTGATAAATGATGATTGTCAAACTCCACTGGATGTGGCTAGAGCTAAGGATACACTAATGTTGTCCGTACAATTGAGGTATGTCTTGTGGAAAAACAAAATCGTATCCATAAGTGTGGGAATCTTAATAGATTAGATTAGTTTATCTAACTTTTAATGCTTCTAGGGTCACATGGGATTATTCGCTGGTTGGTTACGAGTATTATGGTCCTGGTTTCTGGAAGTATTTGCTCCTCAGTTGCTTTCAAGAAAAGTGTGGGTATTCTAGTTTTACATTTTACTTTAGTAGACAACGCTGTGTGTGCTTACTTTTATACACTCATCTATTGTTGCTGTGCCTTCTCTTTGTTGGCAAAAACAGATGGATTTTTTGAAATGTATTGCCGGCTGTTTTCTCCACTGCCTGATTATTATTATTTTTTTTTTTTGTAACATTCTTCTTTCCAGGTGGGTAGTCATTTACCCGTGTGGTTCTCGGAATCCCACAAAGCCATTCAAGTTGGAATTGGCATTTATCCTAGTATGCAGTAACAATCTTTGTTACCAATATGTTACCAAGTTGCAATTCAAAGTTTTCAACTTCACCTATGTTAGTTTTTTGAACTATTTGTTTGTTTCTGTTTCTATATGTCATCTTGGTTTAAAATGTATGTACTATTGTTTTTCTCCTGCTATGTCATTGCACGAGCCCTCATAATTATTTTGTTTTGAGTCCATAAATTGATGCCGCTCCAGGCACGAATCTCCTACCCGATTGAGTGATTATGCCTGCAAATCTTCTATGTATGCAGCGTCCACCTGATGTTAAATAGGATAAGGTGGCTCTTCCTGGTATATTTTCTTTGTCATAGATTTTCTTCCCCTTCCCTTCCGAAGCATATAACCCCATGGCCTATTGTGCACTATGATATCCATTGCAGCTCATGAAGGCGCCTGTACGCACAATTGTTATAATTATTGCAGGAGTAGGATTAGAGGGGAAATGCCTTCTATAGCATCAATTTTCCCTGTGACATTCTTGCAATAGGTCAGGGGAAGAAGCATTTGACAGAGTAGCTCTGGGATGAAATCTTACCTGCACTTGCATTCTCAGACTCATTCGCTTCAAACATCAATCTGTTTGGCTTGTCTGATGTTATTTGGACCTTGCGAGCCTCTTTGTCCTTTGAGACCCTTTCCCCTCACTTTGTTTTCTTTGGGTTTCGGACTATGTTGGTTAAATCTGATTCTGATGCTCTCTGAGTATTGGTTGTCTCTTTTCCCCTCGTAATCATGCGGCTTAAGTCATGTCTGCTTGTGCTAAAATGATGGCCATCAAGTCTATCCACTGATTCAGCACTATTTATAATGTGCAGGATGCTCATCCTTGAGCAATTGTTGCATTGTGGAAGGCCAACTTAAAAAGGGCAGCCCGGTGCACGAAGCATCCCCGCGAGGCGGGGGTCCGGGGAAGGGCCCCACCACAAGGGTGAAAGGAGGCAAGCCTTACCCTGCATTTGCAAGAGGCCGCGTCCAAGGCTCGAACCCGTGACCTCCAGGTCACACGGCAACACTTTAACCAGATGCGCCAAGGCTCCCCTTCATTGTGGAAGGCCAACTTAGAGGAACCTAAATTCCACCATTCTGATCCTTCAGTGACAATTGTCGACAATGCTTCAAGTAATAACTTGTACTAGGTTTTATTTTCAGATTTAGTTTGACAGTATCAATCTGTAGAGTATGAGTTTAATTGGGCTTTATGTAAATCGAAGTCCCAAGGGGCAGGAGGCGGAGACACAGGAGGTATAGGCCACGAACAGATAGGCGTAAGTATAGTAGTTGCTCCTTTTTTACACTTAAATGAAAGCTTCAAATTTTGTAGAACTGAGGAGTTACTTCCCATTAGAGTTTTGTTAGAATATCGTGTAATTATGATGACCCGCGCATGCCCGGCCTCCAGTTCCAAGTACTTGTCCCTATTATGTAGGGAAATGTTTGAGGATCATCTTTGCTCAATGAGTAGTGGGACATTAGAAATTTTGATACTCCGCTTGCACTTAATTTGTTAGGTATACATACTTAGACTGAATTTTGTTTTTGTTTGCAGAGAACTGTTTCAGATTTGCACCTGCCAATGAAAGAGACAGACAGCAACTCCAGTGGTTTTGTGATGCATGCAAAGGGATTCCACAGGTATTGTGCAGATTAGTTTCATGTTGGGATTAATCATGAGTAAGACAGAAAAGTGAATGTAATGCAGTAGTTCATATCAATCCTGTTCTTGACTAGAAATATTAATTGCTTTATGGATGTTACACTTTTAGGTGATGGTATTACCCTAGTCACAATACTTCTTATGATAGTCTGTGCTTGTCTCTTTTTAGTGTTACTTACTCTGTCAAGTTTCAATGCGACTTGCTCACAAAGTCATGGGTAAGTATTGACAGCTTTGTGCACTTGTACTGTTACGTCCCAAGGATTGCAAGTATATTCACGGCGCAAAAACATGCCAAAACAAGGCTGAGGATATTCGCATTCCATTTATGTCGAGGATAGTAATCAACTTTAATAAGGATAGCTATCAATTAGTTTCTATCTATAAAGATAGCCATCAATTAGTTTCCATTTAAGATTGATATCTTTATGTGTACTTGGCTATTTAAAGGGACCATTAGGTCACAATGAAGCAAGCAATTACAATTCTATTCCTACCTCTCCTTCTTCTTCTTCCCTCTCCTCGGTTCCTTCTATATCAATTTGTTCTCTTAACAATTGGTGCTCTCGTCGACTCGCACACCTCCACCATGCCTGCAACACGTTCTCAAGAACAAGAGGCCCAATTGCAAGCGGTGCAACAACTAGCCAATGATACTGCTGCAGCTGTTGAACAATTGAGACAAGATCTCATTAACTCTCAAGCCAATCAACTGACTGCCGAGAGCCTCATGACTCTCTTGGATAAACGTGACCAACGCCTCACTGCTATCATCCGGACAGACCCAGCACCACCGCCCACCTCATCTAATCCTATGACGTCTGGCATTCTCGGGAGTGGCCCATCGAAACCCACCCATACTGATGCGAGGCCAGCCCCAGGCGCGGCACCACGTCTCATATTTCCGCGTTTCTCTTCGGGTGATCCGTCCGTTTGGCTTTTCAATGTAAGCCATTTTTTTCAATATTATCATACTCACCCCGAGGGTCGCTTACTTCTAGCGGCAATGCACCTTGATGCTCCCGCTGCCACTTGGTATCAAGGATTGGCGGCTGAAAATCTTTTGCCGGATTGGGATGCATTTACCCGTGCTCTCCATCATCGCTTTGGCCCCTCTGAATACGAAGATGCAACTGCCCTCTTTGCCAAGTTATCTCAAACGGGATCTGTCCTTGATTACCAGGCTGCCTTCGAAAATCTTGCCAGCAAGGTACGTGGACTCACATCGGCACACTTACGCAGCTTGTTTATTTCGGGCCTGCAGCTCCGGGTGCGCATGGCTGTCCAAGCTCACCGCCCCATAGACTTACACGATGCCTTTGCATTAGCACGCATGTATGAGACCCAGTACAATGAGCCGCGCAACCGATCGTTTTCACCACGGCCTTCCACATCACCCCACCCTTCCGCATCTGTAACCGCACAACCACCACTTCCACGGCTTCCCGTTAAACGTCTGTCCGCGGAAGAGATGCAAGTACGACGTGACAAAGGTCTATGCTTCAACTGTGACGAAAAATTCGTCCGCGTGCATCGTTGTAAAGGGCGCCCGACCCTTTTATATTTGGAGGGTTTCGACGACCCGGACGACTTTTCACTGCCAACCGAAAGTGAGGCCATCGAAACCACTACCCCCGAATCCCAAATCAGCCTCAATGCTCTCATGGGCCAACGCTCGGCTAGATCCATGCGCATGACGGGAACAGTGCAAGGTCAGTCGGTTCAAGTGCTGGTTGATGGGGGGAGCACACATAACTTCCTCTCTGAACGCATGTCCAAGTTCCTTGCCCTGCCGCGGTCGCCGATCACTCCTTTCCAAGTGTTGGTGGGCAATGGTGATGCCCTACGATGCACAGCCGTATGTCGCGATGTGCCGGTATTGCTTCAGTCGCATTTATTCACCATGGACCAGTTTATTCTTGACTTGCAGGGCACTGATATTGTTCTGGGCGTCCAATGGCTAGAAACTTTGGGGCCAGTCCTAACAGACCACGCCAACATGACAATGGAATTCCAGCACCATGGCCAACCAGTGCGGCTGCAAGGCGACTCCTCTCTGCGCGCACTCTCAGTCTCTTCTTCAGGCCTTTTCAAACTCATGGCGGCCGACAGCATAAGTGCAAGCTACATGTGTTTATCCGCCTCTTCATCAGACCACCCTCCAGCAGACATGGATGCTAACATTCCACTATCAATACAAAACCTTCTTGCGGAGTACGACGACCTATTTGCTCAGCCAACCGGCCTTCCACCGACTCGTGATGTGGACCACCGCATTCCCCTCAAAGCTGGCACCGAGGCGGTCAATGTCCGACCTTACCGTTATCCACACTACCAAAAACATGAGATCGAACGACTAGTCACAGAACTCCTTCGGGACGGAATTATTCGCCCTAGTCGCTCGGCCTTCAGTTCGCCGGTCCTCTTGGTCAAAAAGAAGGATGGCTCTTGGCGCTTCTGCGTCGATTACAGGGAGCTTAATGCCGCCACTATTCGAGATCGATTTCCCATTCCAACGGTTGATGAGCTATTAGACGAATTGCATGGCGCTGTCATTTTCTCCAAATTGGATTTGCGCTCCGGATATCATCAGATTCGGATGGATCCCTCCGACATTCACAAAACAGCCTTCCGGACACACCACGGCCACTTCGAGTTCATGGTAATGCCCTTCGGACTCACCAACGCCCCATCCACCTTTCAGGCATTAATGAATGAGGTATTCCGACCATTTCTTCGTCGTTTCGTTGTTATATTCTTCGACGATATTCTTGTTTATAGCAAGGATTTGGCCCTTCATCTTTGTAAACAGAATGTTCTAATCTTTTATTACTGATAAAACTCAATATATATACATAACAAATCCTAGATAACCAAAAGACCATTATGCCCTTTTTCTATATCTCTAACACTCCCCCTCAAGCTGGAGCATAAATATCAATCATGCCCAGCTTGTTACAAATATATCCCATTCTACCATTACCCAGAGACTTAGTAAAAATATCTGCAAGTTGTTCACCAGTTCTAATATAACTGGGAAGAATCATTCCACTCTGGAGCTTCTCTCGAATAAAATGACAGTCAACCTCGATGTGCTTAGTTCTCTCATGAAACACAGGATTGGAAGCTATATGTATTGCTGCCTTGTTATCACACCATAAAATCATAGGAGCTGAAGCTTTAAAGCTTAATTCAGTCAGGAGCTGCTGAATCCACATCAATTCACACGTCACTTGTGCCATGGCTCTATATTCTGACTCAGCACTGGAGCGAGCAACAACACTTTGTTTCTTACTCTTCCAAGATACTATATTTCCTCCAACCAAGGTACAATAGCCAGTAGTTGATCTTCTATCATCTGGAGATCCTGCCCAATCAGCATCAGAGAATCCTTCAACTCTACTATGACCATGATTTTGATAAACAATTCCTTTACCTGGAGCCTTTTTCAAATATCTCAAAATCCGAATAACTGCATCCCAGTGAGATGTACGAGGGGAAGATAGAAACTGGCTTACAACACTAACTGGAAAGGCGATATCTGGTCGAGTAACTGTAAGATAATTCAGCTTACCTACCAATCTTCTATATCTCTCGGGATTATCAAGAATTTCTCCTCCATCGGCTATCAGTTTAACTCCTTGTTCCATAGGTGAATCAAGAGGCTTCGATCCTAACATACCTGTTTCAGTGAGCAAATCTAGGACATACTTTCGTTGCGATAAAACAATACCTTTCTTTGACTGTGCCACCTCAATTCCCAGGAAATACTTCAACTTTCCTAAGTCCTTAGTTTGAAATTGTTGCTGAAGATAGAGTTTTAATTCAGCTATACCTGCCAAGTCATCTCCTGTGATGATAATATCATCGACATACACAATCAAAAACAGCTTACCTCTCTCTGATTGTTTATAAAAGAAAGAGTGATCATTTTCACATCTAGATAGTCCAAATAAACATAAGACTTCGGAGAATCTTCCAAACCATGCTCGTGGAGATTGCTTCAAACCATACAATGACTTCTTTAACTTACAAACCAATTCACCAGACTCCCCCTGAGCAACAAATCCGGGAGGTTGCTCTATATATACCTCCTCATCAAGAGTACCATGCAAGAAGGCATTCTTGACATCAAGCTGAAACAATGGCCAATTATATGTTGCAGCAAGAGAGATCAAAATACGAACAGATGTAAGCTTAGCCACAGGAGAAAAAGTGTCTAGATAATCTACCCCATATACTTGAGCATACCCTTTCGCAACAAGTCTTGCTTTCAAACAAGCAAGAGAACCATCCGGATTGACTTTCACAGTATATACCCATCGACAACCAATAGCAGTTTTGCCTGACGGGAGAGGTACCAAGTCCCAAGTTTCATTATCCTGTAATGCCTTTAATTCTTCTTCCATAGCTGTCCTCCAGCCAGGACTTTGTAATGCCTCAGCGACAGACTTAGGAACAAGATATTGATCAACAGTGGATAAAAAAGATCGAAAAGAAGAAGACACAGAAGTGTATGAGACAAAATTTGCAATGGAATGTTGAGTGCAAGTACGTATACCCTTGCGGTGAGCAATAGGAATGTCAAGGTCAGATATTACCTGAGGATCAGATGAAGGTAGATCTGGAGCAGAAGAAGACGCAGTAGTGACGGGAGGAGAGGGGGGATTAATTGCTGCTCGAGAACGCCGAGTATATACTTGGAGAGGAGGGGATTCCTGTGCAGACCCTGGTGAGACAATTGGAGTAGGTGACTGAATGATAGTCACATCTAAATCTTCATCCATCTCAGAAACAGTGATTGGAACTTCATGATATGGAGTAGACTCAAAGAATGAAACATCGGCAGAGATAAAGTATTTTCTCAAGGTTGGAGAATAGCAACAATATCCCTTTTGAGTACGAGAATAGCCCAAAAATATACATTTAATGGCCTTGGGATCAAGTTTTGACACTCCAGGTCGATGATCACGAACAAAACACATGCAACCAAAGGTACGAGGTGGTAATGCAAACAAAGGCTGATTGGAAAACAAAGTAGAGAATGGAATACCACCTCGTAAAACAGAAGAAGGCATACGATTAATAAGATAGCATGCAGTAAGAACAGCATCAGACCAAAAAATCTTAGGAACCTTCATCTCGAATAACATGGACCTTGTCACTTCTAATAAATGTCTATTCTTCCTTTCAGCTACACCATTTTGTTGAGGTGTATCAGCACAAGAAGATTCATGAATCATACCACGTTGAGTCATAAATTCAGAAAAATGTGCAGAAAAGTACTCTTTAGCGTTATCAGAACGCAAAACTTTGACCTGCACACCAAACTGAGTATGAATTTCAGAAATAAAGGCTCGAAATATGGAAAATAATTCTGAACGGCTTTTCATTAAATATAACCAAGTAACTCTGGAATAATCATCAACAAAAGTCACAAAGTATCTAAAACCCAAATGAGAAGCTAAATGACAAGGACCCCAAATATCTGAATGAACTAATGAAAAAGGAGATGTCGCTCTTTTATTGACTCGAGGTGGATAACTGACACGACGCAATTTGCCAAGTTGGCAGACTCACACTCTATACTAGAAAGAGACTGAAAGCTAGAATCCAACTTCTGAAGACTCTGTAACGACGGATGTCCAAGACGGCAATGAATCTGATGAAGGGAAGCAATACTAGGGCAAGCAATGGAAGGCGCATCTTCGAGCACATACAGCCCCCCCGTCTCTCGTCCTCTACCAATCGTCCTCTTCGTAGCCAGATCCTGAAAGACACAAGAATCGGGATAGAAAGTCACAGAAACACTGAAAGTGTTTGGTCAATTACTAACAGACATGAGATTGAAAGGAAATTTTGGAATGTAAAGTACGGAGGATAATGGTAAAGAAGGAATTGGATGAACTGTACCAACTCCCTTAACTTGAGAAAATGAACCATTAGCTAAAGTAACAGTGGATGATGATGAACTAAGAGAGGAAAATATACCTGAAAGACCTGACATATGATCGGATGCCCCTGAATCAATGACCTAAGGGCGAGAACTAGCTGAAATGCATGCAGTAGCAGCATGTGCCGTGTATGTGAAAATAAATTTATGGTGCAAAGCTCGCATCCCATACATTTTTGTCGAGTGGAATCCTAGTGAGCATCCATCTTTGAGACCAGCCACTCTAGACACCGAAAGCAGGTCAATATGAATAAGCGAGGAATCTCATTCTCTCAAGTTGGAGAATACGTAAATGGAAGCATGTCAATATGATAAGCGAGGAATCTCATTCTCTCAAGCTGGAGAATACATAAATGGAAAAACTGTGCATTTTCATTGCTCGACCAAGAAAAAATTAAGTTCGCTCGACAAGTTATCATATAGGAATGTGTTAAGAGAAACAGAAATGATAGTAGGAATCGAGGAGAGAGAAGAAGAAGAAAGAGAGGTAGGAATAGAATTGTAATTGCTTGCTTCTATTGTGACTTAATGGTCCCTTTAATAGTCGAGTACACATAAGAATATCAATCATAAATGAAAACTAATTGATAGCTATCCTTATTAAAGCTGATTACTATCCTCATCATAAATGGAATGTGAATCTCCTTAGCCTTATTTTGGCATGTTTTTGCGCCGTGAATATACTTGCAGTCCTTGGGACGTAACATTCCTTTCCCCATAGAAAGACGACTTGTCCTCAAGTCGAATACTATCCAAGAGGTGCTCATCCTCCCAACTGGAGTCTTCGGGCGCGAGGTCCTGCCATTGAACTAACACCTGAGGGACCGGCTTAGAGTCCTTCATAATAACTCGTTGACCCAAAATCGCTAGTGGCTTGTGAATGGGTTGGTGATCAACAGCAGCATCTGGAAGTGGGTGCACCTTAGTGGATTGTGAAGCCATAAACGGTTTGAGCAGTGAACAATGAAAAACTGGATGTATGCGACTGGAAGCTGGCAGGGAAAGTCGATAAGCCATTCGTCCCACGCGTTCCTCCACAGGGAACGGTCCATAGTAGCGAAGCCCAAGCTTGTGGGCTGAGTCTTTGCGAACCGATAGCTGGCGATAAGGGTGAAGACGGAGAAGCACCATGTCGCCTGGTTTGAAAGAAACATCAGTGCGATGCTTATCTGCCTGCGTTTTCATGACCGCCTGAGCTTTGGACAAATTGGCACGTAACTGAGACAAGATGATATCACGTGAACGCAAGTCATGATCGACTGCTTCGACGGCACTGGTGCCTGCACAATAGGCCAAGAGGGAGGGCGGTTTTCTGCCGTATGTCACCTCGAAGGGCGTCATACCCGTAGAAGCCTGGAACGTGGTGTTGTAGTGGTACTCCGCCCAGCTAAGTATATTGGACCACTTGGAGGGTTGATCATGAACAAATGATCGAAGGAATTGTTCAATGCAGCGATTGACACGCTCCGTTTGTCCGTCCGATTGCGGGTGGTAAGCGGATGAGAAGTGCAGTTTTGTTCCCTGGAGTTTAAACAACTCCTTCCAAAAGGCACTCTGAAAAATGGGGTCACGGTCGGAAATAATGGAGTGAGGTATGCCGTGTAGCTTTCCCACTGTAGTCCAGAAAACTTGGGCCACCTTGGTGGCAGTGTAACGTGGTGGCAGCGAAGCGAGGTGGGCACCCTTGGAAAAACGATCAACGACCACTAATATGGTGTATACCCTGCAGATGGTGGTAAATGTGTGATGAAGTCCATAGAGAGATCGGTCCATAATGAGTCGGGTGGAGCAATGGGCTGAAGTAATCCGTAGGGGTGATGGTTGGTTGGTTTGCACTTTTGACAAACATCGCACGCTTGGACGAACTCGGCTATGTCCTTGCGCATGCCGTCCCATTGAAAATGCGCAGAGATGCGTTGTAAGGTCCGTTGTACCCCAGAATGACCACCATGTAAGCTGGAGTGATAATCTGCCAGAAGGAAGGGCACCAGGGTGGAGTCCGCCGGCAAGAACAAGCGGCCACGGTGGCGGAGCAGACCTAATGAGTAAGACCACCCGGGTTGGGAGTCCGGTGCACGCTGGAGGTCGTCGATGATGCTCTTTGTACGCTGGTTTAGCAGCAACTCGGCACGAAGGGTGTCAAGGTCAGTATTCACAGGACGGGATAATGTCAAAAGTGCGCTCTCCTGGTTGACGTCATCATAAACCCTTGACAAGGCATCTGCCGCTGCGTTTTTCTTGCCTGGTTTGTACTCGATAGAGTAGTCAAAGCCGACCAATTTTGAAAGGAATTGCTGTTGTTCTGGTGTCTGAATGGTTTGCTTAAGAAGATGATGCAACGGCCTATGATCTGTCCGGATAATGAAGTGAGCGCCGAGCAGATATTGACGCCACTTCTGGACGGCGGACTGTATTGCGAACAACTCACGCACATAAGTTGACTTGCTGCGCATGAGGGGGGAGAGTTTACGACTATAGAATGCCAGCGGGTGTTCGGACTGCATCAATACTGCACCAATTCCTACACCGCTGGCGTCCGTCTCCACAACAAAGGGAATGGCAAAATCGGGAAGTGCCAATACCGGGGCATGACTCAAAGCTTTTTGAGGGAGGTGAAGGCGTGCTCAGCTTGTGCGCACCACGCGAACCCGTCCTTGGTGAGGAGGTCCGTGAGGGGGGCGGCTATCGTCGCGTAGTGGCGAATGAAACGACGATAATAGCCAGTTAACCCCAAGAAGCCGCGAACTTGCTTGGACGTTGTTGGGATTGGCCAGCCTTGAACCGCTTCAAGCTTTGCAGGGTCAGCGGAGACACCATGCGCTGAAACAATATGTCCAAGGAATTCGACAGTGGGCGTGGCGAAGCTGCACTTCGAGTGTTTGACTACCAAGCGGTGGTGGCGCAAGGTGGCAAATACTTGGTGGAGATGATCAAGATGAAGGGCCAAATCCTTGCTATAAACAAGAATATCGTCGAAGAATATAACAACGAAACGACGAAGAAACGGTCGGAATACCTCATTCATTAATGCCTGAAAGGTGGATGGGGCGTTGGTGAGTCCGAAGGGCATTACCAGGAACTCGAAGTGGCCGTGGTGTGTCCGAAGGCTGTTTTGTGAATGTCGGAGGGATCCATCCGAATCTGATGATATCCGGAGCGCAAATCCAATTTGGAGAAAATGACAGCGCCATGCAATTCGTCTAATAGCTCATCAACCGTTGGAATGGGAAATCGATCTCGAATAGTGGCGGCATTAAGCTCCCTGTAATCGACGCAGAAGCGCCAAGAGC
This sequence comes from Psidium friedrichsthalianum, assembly GCA_019149425.1. Taxonomy (NCBI): domain Eukaryota; kingdom Viridiplantae; phylum Streptophyta; class Magnoliopsida; order Myrtales; family Myrtaceae; genus Psidium; species Psidium friedrichsthalianum. The sequence goes on from JAGVVM010019901.1 coordinate 12,105, forward strand.
CATCCTTCTTTTTGACCAAGAGGACCGGCGAACTGAAGGCCGAGCGACTAGGGCGAATAATTCCGTCCCGAGGAGTTCGTGACTAGTCGTTCAATCTCATGTTTTTGGTAGTGTGGATAACGGTAAGGTCGGACATTGACCGCCTCGGTGCCAGCTTTGAGGGGAATGCGGTGGTCCACATCACGAGTCGGTGGAAGGCCGGTTGGCTGAGCAAATAGGTCGTCGTACTCCGCAAGAAGGTTTTGTATTGATAGTGGAATGTTAGCATCCATGTCTGCTGGAGGGTGGTCTGATGAAGAGGCGGATAAGCACATGTAGCTTGCGCTTATGCTGTCGGCCGCCATGAGTTTGAAAAGGCCTGAAGAAGAGACTGAGAGTGCGCGCAGAGAGGGTCACCTTGCAGCCGCACTGGTTGGCCATGGTGCTGGAATTCCATTGTCATGTTGGCGTGGTCTGTTAGGACTGGCCCCAAAGTTTCTAGCCATTGGACGCCCAGAACAATATCAGTGCCCTGCAAGTCAAGAATAAACTGGTCCATGGTGAATAAATGCGACTGAAGCAATACCGGCACATCGCGACATACGGCTGTGCATCGTAGGGCATCACCATTGCCCACCAACACTTGGAAGGGAGTGATCGGCGACCGCGGCAGGGCAAGGAACTTGGACATGCGTTCAGAGAGGAAGTTATGTGTGCTCCCCCCATCAACCAGCACTTGAACCGACTGACCTCGCACTGTTCCCGTCATGCGCATGGATCTAGCCGAGCGTTGGCCCATGAGAGCATTGAGGCTGATTTGGGATTCGGGGTAGTGGTTTCGATGGCCTCACTTTCGGTTGGCAGTGAAAAGTCGTCCGGGTCGTCGAAACCCTCCAAATATAAAAGGGTCGGGCGCCCTTTACAACGATGCCCGCGGACGAATTTTTCGTCACAGTTGAAGCATAGACCTTTGTCACGTCGTACTTGCATCTCTTCCGCGGACAGACGTTTAACGGGAAGCCGTGGAAGTGGTGGTTGTGCAGTTACAGATGCGGAAGGCCGTGGTGAAAACGATCGGTTGCGCGGCTCATTGTACTGGGTCTCATACATGCGTGCTAATGCAAAGGCATCGTGTAAGTCTACGGGGCGGTGAGCTTGGACAGCCATGCGCACCCGGAGCTGCAGGCCCGAAATAAACAAGCTGCGTAAGTGTGCCGATGTGAGTCCACGTACCTTGCTGGCAAGATTTTCGAAGGCAGCCTGGTAATCAAGGACAGATCCCGTTTGAGATAACTTGGCAAGGAGGGCAGTTGCATCTTCGTATTCAGAGGGGCCAAAGCGATGATGGAGAGCACGGGTAAATGCATCCCAATCCGGCAAAAGATTTTCAGCCGCCAATCCTTGATACCAAGTGGCAGCGGGAGCATCAAGGTGCATTGCCGCTAGCAGTAAGCGATCCTCGGGGTGAGTATGATAATATTGAAAAAAATGGCTTACATTGAAAAGCCAAACGGACGGATCACCCGAAGAGAAACGCGGAAATATGAGACGTGGTGCCGCGCCTGGGGCTGGCCTCGCATCAGTATGGGTGGGTTTCGATGGGCCACTCCCGAGAATGCCAGACGTCATAGGATTAGATGAGGTGGGCGGTGGTGCTGGGTCTGCCCGGATGATAGCAGTGAGGCGTTGGTCACGTTTATCCAAGAGAGTCATGAGGCTCTCGGCAGTCAGTTGATTGGCTTGAGAGTTAATGAGATCTTGTCTCAATTGTTCAACAGCTGCAGCAGTATCATTGGCTAGTTGTTGCACCGCTTGCAATTGGGCCTCTTGTTCTTGAGAACGTGTTGCAGGCATGGTGGAGGTGTGCGAGTCGACGAGAGCACCAATTGTTAAGAGAACAAATTGATATAGTAGGAACCGAGGAGAGGGAAGAAGAAGAAGAAGGAGAGGTAGGAATAGAATTGTAATTGCTTGCTTCATTGTGACCTAATGGTCCCTTTAAATAGCCAAGTACACATAAAGATATCAATCTTAAATGGAAACTAATTGATGGCTATCTTTATAGATAGAAACTAATTGATAGCTATCCTTATTAAAGTTGATTACTATCCTCGACATAAATGGAATGCGAATATCCTCAGCCTTGTTTTGGCATGTTTTTGCGCCGTGAATATACTTGCAATCCTTGGGACGTAACAGACATCTAATGTATGATAAGCCTTCTCTCCTACTACAAATACCACTTGTCCTGTGTGCGAGGTCCAACAGATTTATATCCAAGGCTTTCAAGAGATAACCATAGAAAATTCCTTTTGTGAAAGAATCCCACCTTCCTTCGACCCTGAACAATGGTTGAATTGTTTTTTATCATCCTTCCCCAATGTCAAGGGCTGCAAGAACGAGCCAACTCTTGCGTCCATCATTGTCTTCTCAGTGTTCAGGTCTAGCTGCAAGGCCTGTTTAAGGCCTGATTGGTCTGCAGCAAACTTAATGATGGTTAGGACCCTAGAGTGACCATACTCCTATCC
>JAGVVM010019902.1:0-42340 GCA_019149425.1 Psidium friedrichsthalianum
CTCTATTCTCGTATCTAGTTTAAGTTATTCTTACAAATATACATAGATTATCAAGAGTTATAAATTTTAGATTAATCGTGCATGTTTTTTTAGTTGACATATATATATGTTGTTAACATTATGTGACATGTGCACAAATGTTAGCCGGAAACAGGTTAGTGTGTGGATGAGAGAAACAATGGCCAGTTACTGCAGGGAGACTCGCAAAGCCCTTTGGATCAGAATTTGGATTGTCAACACGTACGACCAATCCTCAACAGTGAGGGAGATTTAAAAACAGACACTCCACGTGGGTTAGACTCTTTAATTTATGTCTTTTACATTAGTGGAGTTAAATTTTGACAGAGGAGACTGTGCCCGGATGCTATCAGCATATGTGGTTTGGTTACACTAAGTTGATTTTCTTCGTCTTTCATTTGTTTGACACAAAAAATGAAGAATTTCTCACAAAAAAATATTTTCTATGATTTTGCATATTTTATTTTATTTTGCATTTGCTTTACATTAATTTGACATGACAGAGAATTGAGCTTAATTAAGAGTTCTAACCCATTGGGACTCTTCAATATTCTACAATTAGGGTTTTAATAATTAAACTTCTAAATTCAGAATTCTATTTAATGGCTCTAATCTATCCTAATTACCTTAACTAGTTTGAATTCCATGATCCAAAACTTATACTCTACTAGCACTAGATTGTCTTAACTTTATATTAGCAACCTTAGCTCTAGGGTGATATAGGACATTTTGGGACGATTCATAATTCTTTGGGAATTATGTTAGAAGACCAGGGAAAAAAGATCTGGCGTTCACTCGTTGGAGATTTCCGTGTTGAGAGTGATCTCCATAGCCATCGGTGTTTACCTCCACTTGGAATGACTGCTATTCTGGTTGTTTTAAAGCTGATATTTAGTGCCCATTTTGGATCTGTGCGGCTATTTTTGTTGGGTTAGCATAACTTCGGGGGATTCTTTTTTTCTCTCACGATCGGGCAGGTGCCACGTGACTTTAGGAGAACAGAATTTGAACCACGACAATGTGATCCTTACGCACTGATTGGGAGTTTGGGGCAGCGCCCCCGACCTGGTTGGGAGATCCCACTGGCAGGTCAGCAAGCGGGGATTCCGCTCCCCGGTAGCGAACTACTACCCACTGTCGTTGAGCGCCGGGAGCATGAGGGCAACGCCCCGAAAAATATCGATGTGGGCTTTTATTTACATTTATCCATTAGTTGTGGGCCTGTTTTGAGCCTATATAATATATTGTTTTTTTCGGTCATTGTACCATGCGCCATGAAACCTAATATGATACAGACTGTAGGATAGGTAGCTCTTTTCTGGGGGACTTGGGTAAATCAGGTTTTTGTTTTTTCTTATCTCTACCGTTCTTCCGATCGATTTTAATCTTCATCAGTTTTAAGCTGTTTTTTGGTGCATATTTGGAGCTATTCGGGGATTGTCTTCGCAGGCTGCTCGGTGTGGAATTCCTGCTGTTTTGTTGCTATTTTGGCTCCAAAACCATGCTGTCCAGAAGGTTTTTCTAGCTCAGATTTAGCCCAAATCTCGCCCAGTGAATCAAGGTAATACATTTTACCTTTATTAAGGTGATTTGTTACTTGATTTGTGATTAAAAACATGCTGCTTTGGTGCTGTTTTAATTCTATTCCTGCACTGTTTGTGTGCTGTTTTGTCCGAACGAGGCTGTTTATCTTAGTTTTATGAGCACTAACTTGTGCAGGATTTTTGCGGAGCACAGGGGTAATTTCCTCAACTTTTGATTGTAAATCAATGCCTGTTTGATTGGAAACTCACATTATGTTTTTGATAATTCAATGCCGTATATGATTTACAATTGAAAACAAAAAAAAAGTCCAAACTTTTTGACCAAAAAAGGGTGACCTTTTATTAATCATTAAAATTGAACCCTTTGAGATATTGCTCATGACGTATCCCTTCAATACAACCGCGTATGCTGCCTTATGGGCCCCAACCTGGAGTGCTTGAAACGGTTTTACGTCTAAGCATATCGAAAATTGGTTATGTCTTGGTGATTTATTAGTTCATGTTTTAGCAAGAAAAAACTAAAAGTTGAAATTTTTTATGGACAAAAAGTTTGATTTTTTTGGGTGCTTATCTTTCATGGCCAAACTTGGCACAATTTTTCTAAACTAAAACCCTAAACCCAAATCCGGACATGTCTTATCTGAAGCCATTTGAATACTTTTTTTTCAGATTAGTAAAAGGGAAAGTTAACCAATTTGATCTATAACCGTTTAGATCCGATTTGCTATTTATCAAATCAATTTTCTGGGTTTAAGAAAGCAGAATTTTTTTTCAAAAATAATTCAAGAGAATGTCCATGGATTGCATCGTGGTTATTGCTTTGGATATTACGTTATCTTGTTTGAAATCTCATAAAAAAAAATTGAAAATTTTAGTAAGATATGGTTTCTTAGTAATTCTATCTAATTGAAATTTTAGAAAAGATAAGCCTTTTAAAAAGTTTATCTCATTGGAAACTTGGAATGAAAATCAAGATAAGGAACTATCCATGCATATCCTAAAAGAATTCGAAAATTCTAAAAAATACAAAAAAAAAATTCTGCTCATTACATTATGCACATCTCGCATGCTCGCATATTTCATTTGATCCTTACATGCTCACATATCTCATATCATCCTTGCATGCTCGCATATCTCATGTCTCCTCCCATGTTTGCATATCCCATGTCATGCATACCCATGCACATATTGGCATATCTCATGTTGCATTAAGCGCCAATTCTAATTGCATATTCCATTCTTGCATATTTTCGAGTATCATGAATATCTTGTCGTCCATATCTTGAAAATTGCATATCATATTTTGCATGTCTTTTGCATATTTTTCAAATCATATTTCGCGCATTGAAGTCACCATCTTTATCATATTATTTGCACGTCTATGTCGCATTTCATTTGTCATGTTGTTTTTGCATGCTTTAATTTTTTATTAGTAAATTTTTTGCATATAGGGTAATTTGACTCTAAATTTGCATGTTTTGCATTCGCATCCCATCATTAGACCTTTTCTCATATGATGTATACATTCATTGCATTGCATCTAAAAAGTAAAAACACAAAAAAGAACACCTCATTTGAGCTTAAAAGTAAATCAAGTTTGGGTTGCCGACTTAGAATATTTCAAGAAATTTAAGGTACCAAAAAGGCATTAATTTTAATTAACTAGTGTAATCAAGTCCCCGAATCTTCTAATCTCTAGTTCGTAGAAGTGAGATATTTCTCCTAATACCTTATTTAGGTTTCTAATCAACCTACCAAGAATGATTAGTGATGACTCCAAACTTTAAATCATATGAACATTAAATTCAAAATCAAAGTTGCGATTTAGTAGGGCGTAGGAGAGTCCGTATTAGGTTAGCCATTTGATGAACCTAATAATTCATTAACCTTAAGGAAAACTCATTTTTTTAGGGACGCGACAATGTTAATTTCAGCATATGTCATGCCATGTAAGACAGTCGAAGTCCACTTCAATAACTTTCGATCTTAATTGGCCAGTTGACTCAATTGGTATCAATATGAATGGTTTACGATTAAATTGATCCAACTGAAAGATTTAGAACTAAATTAATATCAGTGCAATAAATTTAAACTTATTTTATACTTTTTCGGTCAATTCCAATATTAGAGAAAGAAATCAATCAAGTTCCAATCCTTTCTTCTAAACCAAGCAGTCAAAATCCTTCTACTAGATAACGACTACGTGGCAGCAGAATATTAGGCAAGTGGGTAACCCTAAAGATGGTTACGATAGGAGACCGAGATGCGACAACTGAAAGCTCCCAGCTCGTAATTACATCTTTTAGGGCCAATCACTCCCCCTGAAAAATTTTAGGGCTTAAATTGAATTCCATACATGAAGCTCGAAGATTATATAAAGATAAACTCATATTTGAGGTAAAATCAACATAAAGAAAGAGGCCGTTTGGTTATGTTTACTTGTGTTAGTTCTAACTAATTGATATTTATTTTACTTATATAGCTTGTGAAAGGCATAATCCTGTCATAAAATAAATAAAAACAAAATTACTAGCATTTGCACAGGAATACCATCGTTCAGTGATATTATTTGACGTACTCAAATATTGTTTTTAATGAGAAAAAGGCTTAGATAAACTAAGAACAAGTTAAATGATTTTTAAATGAAAAAAATGAACGCAACCCAATGGCCTCAAGATTTCGATAGGATTCTCGCCTCGCATTGCCTCTCCCGACGTCCGAAGGTAAGAGGTCAAGTGCCTCCTCCTACACTCAAGCGGAAACGGATCGGCCAGTCGCTTTGTGAGGGTTGAGCTGAAGTGTTGACAGAGTTGACACTTGTCGCAATCTTCTCAGAGGTAAACCACCATAATGGATTACTAAGCCAAAGACTTAGTGTGGACACTTCCAAGACCCATCCCAATTTTCTTTTTTTGTATTGAAGGTGTCCGGCGCAGCATCCCACCGCCACGACCCTTCGCTTAAATCATTGGCATCCAGTGAGGTTCAAATCTAGGACCTCTCTGAAAAGACCAGAACACAAACCAGCTGACCCATCCCAATTTCAACTCTAGAGTTTGATTAATTAATTAAACATGCATTCAATTCATTTATGAATCACCACTAATCTATTACAAGTCGATTAAAAACCCGAGTAAAATATGGAAGAAGGTCTTACTTTGCAAACTAGAGATTTCAAAATATATAAAATAAATAAAAACTAAAGATTTCATAGAAACATGGACTTGATTATGCTTGATAAAATCTAACACTCTTTTGGTACATTTTCTCTTTATTTAAAAAAATAGTTTGCAATCTATCTTGGTGAATTTTAATCCTAAATCACTAACATGTTAAAGGTGATCATGCTGGTGCGCAAATAAGAAAGTAGAACTCAATAACAAAAACGATATGTAAATTAGTTAGGAAGATATAAAACCCTGGGTGTGCTAGGCAAATTATTGTTCTATGGTACATGCTAGAGAAAATCTCAAATACCTCCATATACGACCCATTTTGTCGGCCAAACATTTGTAGCACAATATGGGAATCTTCCCAATCATGCTCCCCGTATCAAATGTCAAACAAACACCTTTATGTGTCAGATATATAAGACGTCACTTTCAGTAGCGTAAAATGGCCCAAAAAAAAAACTACATCATATTTGGAAGATAAGAGTGGACAACTGATGCAACATGGTGAGGAGAGTGACCACTGAAATTATATTCCCCGTAAGGAGAGCGACCACTGAAATTACATTCCTGTAATATTAAAGTAATTTTTCAGCGCTTGATTTTTTTTTGCAAGTATATAATTTATATCTATGTTCAAGAGGAAACATATAATAAATATTATCATACACTATAAATTTATTAACGATTATAGAAAACTAGGGCACGCGGGCACGCATCAGTGGCTAGCGTGGGTGATTCCTGCCTCGCGCACTGCGGTCGTCTTCTTGCTTCAGCCGGGTGTCGCGCTCCGGTTCGTGACGCGTTTGCATTACGGCCCCCACTGGGAATCCATCAAATGAAGGTCAATTTTAGGCCATTTAGATCGTAATTGTCGTGTTTTAGTGGCTTATCAATGGTGGGAGACCTTGCTTGCAAGAATTAAGGAGAAATTAAACTCGAATTTCACAATTTGTAACTGAAAATATTTAATGAACTATTAGAAATGAACTTGTACCAATAAGGCTCCGTTTATTTTACAGAAATTGTAATGTTTTAGAAAAATATTTTTTGAAAAGTTATTTTCTAGAATAGTAATAATATTTTTTTGATATTTGATTGAAATATGAAAAAGGCCCGGAAAATATTTTTCGTCATTTGGTATGGAAAATCAGATTTGATTTTCCTCCATACACTCCTTTCAACAATTTTTTTTTGCTTTTTTTTGTTTTTCAAAAAATTAAAAATTTTAATTACTTATATTTTTCTTTTTTATTTTTTCGTTTCTCTTTTTTTTTTTCTTTTCCTTCTAGTTTCGGCTGGTCTCAACAATCTTGGGCTCCCCTGAGGCCCGTGAGCTCGAGCTCCAGCCTTGTTGTCGATCAAATGTTGACAAAGTATTCTATACTTCGTCTCTAATTAAATTTCAACAAAATATATCTATCCTTTGTGATTCACTACTCTAGTCCAGAATCGACATAGAACCATCATCTCTTAATAAGCCTGTAGAACCAACTTGGTGAAAGGTCTTTCATTGACGACCATTTTCTGCGAAACAACAACAGCCAAGCTCGGTGACGCGAGGTTGTCCGGGCAAATATATATCATTCGAGGACGTGTCCTCCGAATCAGAATCATTAGCATAAAAAGCAATGAGTTTTTACCTTCTGGATTTATGTTCCTCGTTCTCAAGCTCAATCCCAACAAGCCTCGCCCATTGAGAGAGGTTGAATCCTGAGAGTTTTCCTGAATGGAGATTTTCACATGACTCCGCTCCATGGAAAGGGCTCAAAGTAGCTTGTTGACACCCTCTGTGTTTGTGTATGTCTACCCTTGGCTAACAAAACCATTTAGGAGTGCGCATACGTCTTAATGGGGTTTTCATGCGGCTTCGTCTCGGACATTTCATAGTTGTCCAGTGGAATGTCCATTTTCATCTCTCTGGCTCTGTCTGTGCCTCCGCAAGTCGGCTTGCCTGTTCTTCTACGGATATGATTGCCGGAGCCGGGAGGTGGAACGGCGGTTGTTTCTGCACCACTCGTTGCAATAAGCCGGGCGTTCCCAGCATATTGCAGAGCTCTTTCTGCAAAGCACTTGGGAATGGATCAAAGATGTGACGAGCAAGACTTCAATTTTACTTCCACAGACCCAAAATCCCTAGTAATGTTTCCAATGGGTCCTTCGGCAATTTTCAAGTCTCTATTGATAATGCTTATTTCTGCTCTCCAGTTTTATAAATCCTTATGTTTCCCCTATCAGACCAAATCGCGAGGTGTAGCATAATTCATAATATTACCCATCATGGTGTCAAAATGGGTTTTTTTAAAAAAAAACACATTTTATTAAATATGAATTAGTTAAGTTTTAACAAATGGGTTTGAGTTATAAATTGTATGATGCGTGGATTATAAATGTCTTCAAAGACAAATCCATATTTTAACCCATTTACAATCTATTTAGTTTATAAATGTTATTAGTTGAGTTAACCTATACACGTGCCTTTTGAACAGTTAATATATTTTATATATTCTTGTTTAATTTCTGGTCTTTTTAATTTTTAATTTTTAATTTTTAATTTTTTGTCTTTTACATAATAAATTAGAAGTCTGGTCGGCTAGATCGCCGGCCAGCCGCCGCCGGTGGCCAAAAGAAAAAAAGGCTGAAGAATAAGAAAAGTAAACTTGAATTATGAGCCCCACCCCTCAACCCTGTACTACCATATCTACTAAGAAGATTCTGTACCCACCACCGCACAAACACTATAAGACAAAAGGCACAAAAAGATAAAGAAAGACGGAAACAAAACGATAGCAATAATCATTGATCTACGAAACCGGAGCGGTCATCTTCGAGTCATTTTTTTTAATTGGCATAATTATCTCATATATATATATATATATATATATATATATATATTGTAATTCTCCCCTTATTTCTCAATGATTCTAAAATAAAGAATTTAATTTTTTTATTCTTCTTTCTGTTCCAAATATATTCCTAGAAATAGAATCAGAAAATTCGAGTATCAAAAATATTTAAGTTACTAAATAGGTTTCTTCTCTTTTTCTGCTCCGAAAAGAGAATCAGAAAATCGAAATTGTTGTCAAATAAGCCATAAAAGGTCTTCTTTTATCTCATTGCATCAATTTGATTAATATTTATGCTAAATCACTGCACCATCGACGGTAACAATAAAAATGCTGATCACATTGCAAATACTTCCGTTTGTGCCACGATTGCTAAGCAAGTAGATAATTACGGTGATTACTGATAATGATGAATCCTTTGAATTTTATGTGAATCCCATCATATAAAAAAGTCAAGATAATGAAAACTCATTTTCCGGTTAGCACTGCTTCCTAATGTCGACGTCAAGTATTTTTGTGTACCTCAACTATTGTCTAGCAAAAGACACAGTACATCAATCTTTGATCATCCTATCCAAACTCTTCCAAAATTCAAAACCCAGGCATGGAATTTTCTCCATCCTCCAGCTTCTATCCTCTGGCTCTCCTCCTCCTTATCGCTCTCAGACTCTTGTTGCGATGGCTAAACCAACCCAAAAACCTCCCACCAAGTCCACCTACCATCCCCATCATCGGCCACCTCCACCTCCTGAAATTCCCCCTCCACCACGCCCTCCACGCCCTCTCCCAAACCTACGGCCTCATCTTCTCTCTCCGCTTCGGCTCCCGCCGGGTGGTCGTCGTCTCGTCAGCGGAAGCCGTCGAAGAGTGCTTCACCACAAATGACATCGTGCTCGCCAGCCGCCCAGCACTTCTCACCAGCAAGCACCTCGGCTACAACTGTACCACTGTCGCGTCCTCCTCCTACGGCGACCACTGGCGCAACCTACGCCGCATCTGCGCCCTTGAGATCTTCTCCACCACCCGCCTCAACGGTTTCTTGCCCATCCGGAGGGACGAAATCAAGCGGCTCCTCCTGAAACTCCACAAGATATCATCCTGCGATCAAGCGCCTGGTGAGGTCTTCACAAAGGTGGAGCTGCAACCGATTTTCTCCGAACTGACGTTCAACATCATGGTGCGGATGGTGGCCGGGAAGAGATACTACGGCCAGGACGTGAGCGACGTTGAGGAGGCGGCGGCGTTCCGGGAGATGATGAAGGAGATCGTGAGGTACGGCGGGGCTTCGAATCCGGGGGACTACTTGGGGGTTTTGAGGTGGGTCTTCAGGGGATTCGAGAAGAAAGTGTTAAGGCTGAGCAAGAGAACGGACGAGTTCTTGCAAAACTTGATTGAAGAGCACATGGGAAAGGATAAAAATGGCGGTCGTGGTAGTTTAGAGAGCAAGAACACTATGGTGGATCACTTGCTGTCGTTGCAGGAGTCTCAACGGAGTATTACACTGACCGGATTATTAAAGGGCTTATGCTGGTACGTAATAACTAAAACCTTTCCATCTGATGAACGGAGTTAACCATGTTGATAGTCGACAAATTAAGTTTTTAAACTAGAAGCTTCGGTCTGAGTTGGTCGTTGCTCATTTTACTATACTTCCCTCTACGTTATGCCGATTAACAGATATATTAAAGATCTTTGGTCACAATCCAAAGTCTGTTTCCCACATCATCATGTACTAATAAATCCTTAGTTAAATCATCTACCAGAAAAATTCATAAGTAATGACTAGATTTATGAAGTTAAGGCTCTAGTTGTTTCGTAAAAAATAAATGATTTGAAAAATATTTTCCACGAAATGATCATTCGTATCACTTGAAATAATTATTAAATGAACAATATCTTTACTACCAATAAAAATTTATGTCCGAATATTTTCGTGAATGATGGAAACTTTTTTCGTTTATTCATTTTTGTAAGAGATATAAGCAATTATTTTTAGGATAGTATTTTTCGAGTAATTTATTTTTTATGAAACAAACGGAATCTAATAGACATTGGCTTTTTCTCTATGAATAAAAGAGATTGTTAATATAGTTCATCTTCAATGCTTGAAGTTTTATTTCTAAAAGAGTTTAATAAGTATTTTGGAAGGTAATGTAAATGGTTTAAAAATTGCTTGAAATATCTCTTAGATATAGAAACAAGAAAAATTGCAATAAAAAGATTTTGACTGGAGGTTATGTTTAGAGAAAGGTGAGAACTTTAGGTGATTCGACATCTTTCGTCCTCTTTCACTTTTATTTAGACTTGAATCCCATAAATTTATCCTCGTGAAAATTGACATGTGTGACTTAAATATGTTTTTTTCCTCTTTCTTACTTTTTCATTTTCCTATTCTTTTTTGTCCATTTACTTTTTTTAAAAAAATTGTCTATACAACCGCCTGCCGGCACGTGGATGTGGATAAGGATATTCACGCATAGGAAAGTCACAATGGCCCGTGACCTGTGGCCCATTTCCTAGTTAGGTCAGAATAATCAAGAAACTTCTTTTGTCTTACTTGAGAGCGCAACTTTTGTTCAATGACAAGACAAGGTTTAACGTGGATCCTGCAGGACATTCAATAGCATTCGGTTAAATTAAGGAAGGCAGAAGAATAAGCTCTTTCATTAAAAAAGTTGAGAATGATGGTGCAGAAGAGATGATTGCGAATTTTTTTTATAATTCGATGAGTTTTATTAATAGTACATTAGCTTTTATAGATTTTATTATATAACTATTTAAGATGATAAAATAAACATAATATCTCATATACATCAACAAAAATATGCCCTATCAAATTTTATATATACATAATCATAAAAGATATGCATAATCAAGTAAATATCTTGATATGGCTAACGTACCCTCAAAAGTAAAGTGAGTTGGAAGAAATCAACTTTTAATTTGAAAAATAATCTGGACGATATCACAAAATCTCGGATTAAAATAAGCTCAACCGAACCTAAGCTAGGCAACGCATGGTGGCACGTGTGATGGCTCTAGGCTTTCGTTGATGAAGCAATCTCAATATGTTGATCGTCGAGTCTAGTAGTGGTGCCTACTTTTGAAAATGAGAAGTGAAAAGCTAAGAATCGGGGGGAAAACAAAAAGCGACTGATGCGGCCAGACTAGGAAATAGTAACTAAGCAATATGGCCTATACGGCTAGCGTTGTGGCATCAAATATGGCCTATACAATTGGCTTGGAAAAATAGTTATTGTGCGATGTGGTCTGTACGGCTGGCATTTAAAGAAAGACAGCTCCGTGAAAAAGGTTTGGCTAGGTGACGCCCCCAATGCGGTTGGTGTCGAAAACGGCATCATGGAATGGACTCGACTAAGTGCTTCCTCATATGAGACTCGTGTGTTGGGTGGCGGGGTTGAATTTATTTATGCTATGGGGTCATGGGTGCACAGGGGTTATGGGTGTATAGGGTGCACCGGATGCGAAGTGCACTTGGTGCACTAGGGTTGACTAAAAAAAGGGCTCTCATACCAAGTTAATAATGATGATGGGGATTAAGGATTGCAGAATTTTTGTTTATTTTGATTACTATCAATAGATAGTACACGAGCCTATTTATAGGCTTTATTAGATAATTATGTAAAATAATAAAATAAGCAAAAAATCAAATATAATCAATGAAGAATAGGTAAAATCAAAAAGTATATCTTCATTTTCTGAGAGATATGCAGAATTAAGTAGACATCCATATTTCGCTAACATAAAAATTGTTTTCAAGAGTCATTTTAGAGTACAATTCTTTTTAATAGAAACAAATTATTGAGATAAATGATCTTAGAATCATAATCAGGTTAAACTCTGATTGAAATTCAAATGGGTGGTCCAAATGACATAAGATTGTTTGAGTATATTCATAAAGTGAAACTGAATATTATCGGCGGTTGAATATTTTGTCTGTTTAAGGAGCCTTTTTTTTGTCACAATAATTGTAAAAAGACACTCATGTATATAAACCATGATTAAAATATTGTACCTGTCATATTTAAATTATCCGTAATTGCTAAATATGATGATTAAATTATTGTAAGTGTCATATTTAGCTCCTTAAAATATTACACTAACCATAATTGTAAAAAGACCTAATTTGTCCAAACTTCCAAAATATGATGATTAAAACAAATAGCTCCTTAAAATATTCATAAATGGACAGATCTATGTCAGTTTAAGGAGCTATTCTTTTCAAATTTAATATTCATAACTTATCATTAAATTAGCCTAGACATTTTAAAACTTAATTTAGAAGAACATCAGCTTATGATGATTCTGAGAATGGATTGTATTAAGACGTGCTTAACATAATGATGAACTCATGTATTTGCATTCAAGCAATATGATGTATAGAAGATAAATGTATAAACGTTATATTGTACAGTAACGCGATAGACTATAAGTGGTTATTTCAATAAGTAATTCATATTGAGGGCTCAAGAAAGAACCTGTTGTATAACTTTATAACTCAATTAATTCATTTTTGTGAATCAGCCCTAGTCTACCTGGCATCATTTTCACACTACTATCTTTTTTCTCCCCTTCTGGTTAATTTTAACAACTATGACAAGGACCACAATGTCACTCTTTCGTTTGATGATAACCTACGAAGTGTGTTCAACAGATACAGCAACGATCTATATCTCTTATATTTTCTGCGTTACACAGAATCTGATTTTAGCCGGTACCGACACTTCAGCCGTGACGCTTCAATGGGCAATGTCGGAGCTACTCAACAATCCTCATGCTCTAAAGAAAGCTACTGCGGAGTTGGATAATGTAATTGGCGAGCAACAATTGATGGACGAAGTCGACACATCGAAGCTTCCCTATCTACAAAACATTATATCAGAAACTCTGCGATTACATCCACCAGCTCCACTTCTACTCCCACACATGTCCTCCGAGGATTGCTCCATAGGTGGATACAATGTCCCTCGTGACACCATAGTACTAGTCAACGCATGGGCCATTCACAGGGACCCGAAACTGTGGGATAACCCCAGGAGTTTTAGGCCAGAGAGGTTTGAAAATGGTGAAATTGGACCCTACAAGTTGTTGCCGTTCGGGGTTGGAAGGCGGGCATGTCCTGGAGCGGGCTTAGCTCACCGGGTCGTGAGCTTAACGTTAGGATCTTTGGTTCAGTGCTTCGAGTGGAAGAGAGTGAGCGAGGAACTGGTGGACATGACTGAAGGAAGAGGCGTGACGACGCCTAAAGTGGTGCCCTTGGAAGCCCTGTGTAAACCACGTAAGATCATGGCCAAGATTATCGACTAGTGAGTAGCTATTGAAACATTGCTTGTCCTTCTATTTATTTCTTTACCAAACGTGAGATGTAATGAAACTTGAAAGATTGGCAAATTTTAATCACATAATGCAGCCTATTGAGACTCATATATAACAGATTGCTCAGTCTTTATAACGTTATGACTTGGCTAATTATCCCATTAATTAGTTATCAATCGATGGATGATTAATTAAGAAAATATTTATAAAAAAAAAAAACCAGCCGTGGACGTCAAAGACTTCTGGATCTTTTCATTTGGAATGCTTTAGTACTAGGACACACACATTCATGTGTGCATTGTGCACTAAACAGTGCGATTGTGGTGGGTGGTTGACAGAATAATTACTTAGCAATGATCATAGCAATAGCGAATTATATTTACTATATTCAAGTTTTTATATTGGGTTTGAGATTAATCTTAATGGGAAAAAATGATAATAAAACCGCCAAACAACACCTGCATGGAATTGTAGTTTGCCAGAATTGCCTTCTCCACGTTGCAAGAACGAGTTACCTCCTAGTCTCTAATGCACTTTTAAATTACACTCTACATAACACTCTTTACATTTCAGACAACCCTTTTAACCTAATATCTTTTGCATTTTTCCGATTTTCCGATACCATACGCTGTCATTATCTACTGTCAGCTTTCAACACACGGTTGAATGTGTGCCATGTGTACATATAACAACACCGAGTTATGACGTGTGAGATTGCCATTAAATTTCTAACTCTACACCACCCCCTCTCTCCCTTGAATTGGTTGGCAACTATTGAAAATTTCAAAATTCAACTTGATTCAAGCAAGTCGTAAGACCAATTTTAAAGCCTTGTTATTCTAAAAACGCATTTGGAAAAAAAAAAAAGAAATCCCAATCTTTCAATAGTATTATGACTAGGCTAATTGTCGTATTAAAAAGTGTTTGTTCATTCAAAAAGTCTAGGGAAAAAAGGTAAGACGAACTTTCGCGGGCGATTACGTTCGCAATGTTAGATATTTAAAATATTCGAATATAGAACTTGAAACGGTCAAAGAATCTAATTTCATTTGGTTGGGTTTTGGTGGACTATCAAGTGGGCCAAACACGTTCCAAACTTTGGTGATCTTTCACGCCTTTGAATTAGAAACGTTGTTGAGTAATAAAATGAATTTCTCTTTCTCATTTTTAACTGGTTTGGGGAGTCATCTACATTTACTTAGAAATGAACTTTTTAAGTGAGATTAATCGTAGCCCACACCTGATCTCATTGTGGTCATCTAGGGTTGCCATACCTTCACTCGCCAGATCTAGCGAGGCCACGACGCCCTCACAGTGGCCTATGAGGGCTCGCGATGCCCTTGCTAGCTACAGCAAGGGGCCATAGAGCCTCGCCCCATAGTCGACAAGGATTACCAGCCCTCAGTCAGTGCTTGACTGAGGTTGTCGACCCTCACCAATGGCTAACCCTTTGAGCCAAAAAAAAAAAAAGAACAAAATGATGAAAAATGAAAACCAATAAAAATAATATATAAAATTATTCATGTCAGTACTGATTGTATAAAGGAGGATGGCCGACGTGTACACCAGCGATTTTTAGGTGAAAATTGATTGAATAGACTCAACTGGCAATATATTTAAAAATTTAGGACTCAGTTGATAAAAAAAAGATTTATAACTGAATTGGCAAAAAATGCAATATATTTAGAATTTTTGGACAATCTTCCCTTCAGATTTGCAAGCTATTATTCAGTTCCTTTTTACATTCATAGTCTATATTAATATCAATTTGCTGTTCAATTATTCTTATCTAATTGTAAACTTTCCTAATCATCTGATTCTTCTTACAAGGACTATATATAAACTGTCCTGATTATCTAATAGTACAGGCATGCTACCTAAAACCAGCCTTTTGCCATTGCCTAATATAATTTAAAATTATTTTCCTTATGTACAGTCGCATATGCAAGGCAATAATTTTCTATACAAAACAAGGTTAGTAGAGAGGTTCTCAGGAAGATTAGTACAGTGGCATCCTCAATTTTGCTTTAAAACTCGACTGGCTTATGGCTCAATACAAAAAAAAAAAAAAACCTCAAACTTTAGCCTTTGTCCCAACTATATCCAATTTTTTTTATCTCATAAAAGACCCCTAACTTTGGCCTATATCCAAATTATATCCAAAACTTTTCTGTCTCATAAAAATTTATAATTTTACTTTTGTCCCAATTCTACCGATCTGATACTCAAAAAACCCTCAACTTTAGCATTTGTCCCAATTATATAAAAAAAACATTATCTCATAAAAACCCAAAATTTTTACTTTTGTCTAATTCTACCACCACTAGCCTTCTGTCTATAATTACTATTAGTTAATCTTACGTGACTCAAATTTCCTTGCCGAACTTACCAATGAATTTTCAAAATTCAAAAACAGTATATTTTAAGGATAGCAAGATTTGAGATTGTTTGTCTAGATAATCAAATCTCCACGTCTAGTCGTTCTTTGGATTGTTGAGTGACAGGAAGAATCCAAAACATACTATGAAGAATCCAAAATACACTATCTTGAGTGGCTCTATATCTGTTGGTAATATGTAGGGAAAGCAGATAATAGAAGAGAAGCTACTAAGTTTTTTCGTGTTAACTTTGTTGAGGTCTAATTCTTTAACGACAGGGAAATATCACATAAGATTAACTAACTATGATTATGAACGGAAGATTAACGGTGGTATAATTGGGGCAAAAGTAAAAGTTTGGGATTTTTTATGAGACAAAAAAAATTTGGATATAATTGGGACAAATGTTAAAGTTATGATTTTTTTTATTAGGCTAGTAGAATTGGGACGAAGCTAAAGCTATGGTGGGTTTTTTTTTTTTGGTGTTTAGGCTAGTAGAATTAGGACAGAAAGAAAAATTTGGGGTTTTTTATGAGACAGGAAAAATTTTGGATATAATTGGGGTAGAGGCTAAAGTTGAAGGTTTTTTGGAATTAGGCTGTCAATAATATTAGAAACTTGTTGATTTTTTTTTGTCAAGTGAGTCGATTATATAATTGATTACGCATATCTTTTGTTATTCCTTCCTTGTTCAATTCACAGGATGTGTTTGTTTTGGGAAGAACTCAATGGAAAGGAAAATGATTTGAAAGAAATCATTTTCAGGAAAACGAATTGTGATATGCTACCAAAAATGTTTTCAGGTATTTGGCTCTCATTTAGAAAATAATTTCAATATGATGACTTTATCTAAGGCAAAACAAAAAAAATTGAATTTGAATTTATTTTAATTTATCTTTTTCTTTTGTTCTTCTTCTGCCGATTACAGGACTTTGGTAATGGTCGGCAATTGGCCACATGGGGTCAAGCCTCACCAAATCCCAACAAGGTTTGATCTTGCCATCCGCCTTGAGAACTCGAGCTCGACCTCATATAACCGGTCACTAGCCTTTGCCAAAGCCCGGCGGAAGGCAAAGGAAGAATAAATAAATAAATAAATATTAGAAATTTGAGATAAGCAATTTTGAAAAGTGTTTTCACCTCTTTAGATTTATGAATTCACTTTCCTAATTTTATGCATGAATATTCTATTGATAGAAATTTTTTTTCCGTTGATTAGTCATTTTGGTGAACCAAATGAATGATAGTCTGAAAACTCAATTTCCTTAAAAACTTTCACTCAAACAAACGCATCCTAAATAACCACTCATTTCAGCACAACCATTTAACTTTTCACATGCGTGTAACACATGGCAAAACACTAGTGCCATTGAAGAAAACTCGAACGGAAAATTGCAAGTGCATTATGCAATCGAATATCGGTCTCATCGATAGTGATATAGACATAGAGACAATTTCGTTGGATACAAGCCAAATTCATCTACCTAAATATCTTTCTCGAAAATGTTTTGTTGGATGTTTAGTATCTTTCTGTCGGCTATCATGCACATGAAATGTTTCGGAACCTGGACATACCCCGTAAATTCTAATGACCATCGTACAACCTATTCAGTCATGCCAATGTCGCATGTTTCACCTGCACAAGCTCGGTACTTGTACAATTTGTTGATGGAAACATATAAGAGGCTGCAATTCAAACCTGCAGACACAAATAATATTCATTGACCAAACAAATGTCTCCTGTATGTCGAAAAGCAAATCCTATCCTTAATTTCAACCTTTTTTAATGTTCCTAAATCTCAAATCTTTTAAATACTCTTTTTATAATAAAAAAATATTGATATGTTTGTATCATATCGCAAATGGGTTTTTTTATTTTTTTGTTTTTACTTATGGTGCTGCTTCGTTAAAAAGAGTCGAAATTCCTTCACTTTGTCATCTTGAGTTCTCAACAACCCATGGACAGTACCTGCTCCGGCCCCCCACCCACCCACCCACCCGTTTATTATAGGCATCCGTCTAGGGAAGTCAACAGGACCCTTTCATTAAACCCATCATTATTATTCCCAACATCATCCCCAAAAATCAACTTGAATCAAGCAACAACCAACGAAAAAAAAAATGGAGAATCACAACTTGTTGTTCGTATTCAACCGTCGCTCTAGTAATCATCGCATTCACGGACAAGCTCTTGCGCCGAGTGATCGCAGGAGTCCCACAGAAGAACCACCCTCCAAGCCCGCCTTCCCTCCCGTCATCGGCCACTCTCCACCATCTCAAGAAGCCCGTCCACCGGACCCTCCTCGCTCTCTCCCGTACCTACGGCCCTGTCCTCTCCCTCCGCTTCGGCATCCGCGATGTCGTCATCGTCTCCTCCGGCCTGTGCCGAAGAATGCTTCACCCAGAACGACGTCGTCCTCGCAAACCGACCAAAGTTCATCATGGGCAATACCTCGGGTACAACTACCACCGTCGCCGCGCCCCCTACGGCAATCATTGGCGCAAACCTCCGCCGCACGGCGCTGTAGAGATCTTCTCCTCGCACGCCTCGACGTATCCCTCGGAATCCGCCAGGATGAGGTCCAGCGCCTCTTGAGGAAGCTGCTCCGGTGGCAAAGCGCGGCCCCTTCGTGAGGGTGAGCTGAGGCGGCGCTGACGGAGCTGAGTTCAACGTGATGATGAGGATGATGGCGGGAAGAGGTACTACGGGGAGACGTGAGCGACATTGAGGAGGCAAGCGACGTTCAGGGACATCATCAAGGAGATCGTGAAGTACGCAGGGAGCTCATATACCCGGGGACTTCCTGCCGCCGCTGAGTGGATCGACTACGGCGGGTACATGAAGAGGATATTCGAGCTCGGGAAGAAGACAGATGGGTTCTTGCAGGGCTAATCGACGAGCATCGGAAGAAGAAGGAGGGGGAGGAGGGAAGAAGAGCATGATCGATCACTTGCTGGTGATGCAAGCGTCGCAGCCGAGTATTACACGGACGAGATCATCAAGGGCTTCTTGCAGGTGAGGTTTTTCTCGTCTGTGCTGCGAGAGGTTTTTAGTTGGCTTCGCTTTCGCTCTCTTCCAATATTTGGTCGGCATCTTCTCGTCGACGAGTGACAGTTGCAAAACGTTTTTCCAAAAACCAATTTCTTATTTCGTTTATAAAAATAATACATGAAAAACATTTTCTTATATAAATATTTAAACACAATTGTTGTTGATAATAAAAAAAATTATTGACTAATATATCAAACAATAGATATAATTACTTAAAAAATTTTGTTAAATATTTTATTATTTTGTGAAATAAATAGAGCCTTGATACAAAACATTGCATTGACGTCCTTATTCAAATTTCAGCACCCATTTATTAAAATTCATAAAATTAGTTGGACATTGCATATATATGGGGCTAACTTACGATGAGCTTTCAACTTTTAAAAAAATTATTCCGTCTCTTTAATTCCAATGCGATACTTACTCTGTGTCGATTTGGTAATTCAGTGCGATAGTAAGGTGTTCATAAGTTGCCTATGGGTGACCTAAGTTTTGAATATTTGCTTTGATAAATAGCTTTGTAATCCAGTGTGATATAGCTAGGCTTCGTTGTGAGCCTCAAAGAAGACCTGAATCTCACGTTATCACTTTAAATAAGCAGACACTACTGATTGCTGGAACCGATACATCATCTGTCACAATGGAGTGGGCGCTAGCCAATTTGCTCACCATCCCAACATCTTAGAAAAGGCTAGAATAGAGATAGACTCCCAAATCGGCCAGGATCGTTTGACAGACGAATCGGATCTCGTGAAGCTACCTTACCTTCAGAACATTATCTCAGAGACGCTTCGCTTACACCCACCTGTCCCTCTTCTCTTACCCCACTACTCATCGGATGATTGCACAATAGGAGGTACGACGTGCCCATGACACAATCGTGATGATCAGATTCTTGGGCCATTCATCGGGACCCCGAACAATGGCCCGATCCAACAGCCTTCAAGCCGGAAAGGTTTGAAAGTGGTGATGGTCAAATGAATAGGTTGATATTGCTTTTGGGTTGGGGAGGAGAGCGTGCCCTGGTGCACCTTTGGCCCATAAATGGTTGGCTTGACATTGGCTTCGCTCATTCAATGCTTCGAATGGAAAAGGACTGGTCAAGAGGAAGTTGACATGATGAAGGTGAAGGTCTAACAAATGCCCAAGGAAAAGCCATTAGAAGCATTGTGCAAAGCACGTGAGATCATGAATAGAGTTCTCTCTTAATCATCTAATGATGTATGGTAGCACATTGACGTTGGAGTTTTTGTTAACAGGTTATTTTTAATGATGTAATATTGTGCTGGCATTTGATTGCTTTTCTTTAAGTTCATAGGTGCAGCTAAAGAAATTTGCATAATTCATGTACATTGCAGGTCCTTATTTCAACACCTTCGAGAGGGTCACTCTAACATGGAGTCAGACATAGATGAAATGTTCATCTTCATATTCAATTCCCTTTTCTTATAGGAAAAATTCACCGAGGGTCCTAAATTGAGTTTGCAAAACATTTCCGTTTTCAATTCGTATAATCAAGTCCAAAACCTTTTTCTTCAAAACGTGCAGTCAAAAGCCATAGGGAATGCCAACACAGTGGCCGAAAATTATCTATGTTGCAACCTTACGATACAAGATCGCTTGGCAGTAACTGGAAGTATTTAATTGCATCTTTTCAAGTAAATTTAGGTCCAATTGTACCAATTGAGGAATTTTAGAATTTATTAGCACATCACACTTGTTCAAAAATAGTACGAATTGTTAAACACATATTTGAGGTAAAACCAAAATGCAATAAGAAGTAATTTCTTTACGTTTACATAAACTGTTTGCTATTGTTGAAGGTAAAAGAGTAATTTTTTTACCTGAAAACACAGTTTGGATGGCTATGAATACACTGAATTTCTTTTAAAAAAACTAAACAAAATAGTTAAGTATGATTCTTATGACAAGTTGATTGATCTTACTATCTATAAATGAAAAGAAAATAAACGTAATCAGGAACCCCCAAGATTTCAATGTGATTTGTTTTTAGTCAAAGTGGTCTCACGCGTTGGATTCTGTCATCATTCCTATGGTTATTTTAACACTTACTTTTCAATTAATATACTTATGACTTCAAATAGTTAAGTTTCATTTATTTGACTATGTATATACTGCTACCTTATCTTCTTCTTTTTTTAAGAAGGAGGCAGTTTATTAGCTTTTCATTTTATTTTATTTGGGCATAAAAAATTTCGCGTAGATAAGAGAAACATCGTAAAAAGTATCAAAAAAGCCATAAACCTATTTGCATTGATACCAATTTAGTTCTAAACCTTTTAATTAATCAATTTAGTATTAACTATTTTCAAATTGGTACCAAATTCGGTCTATCATACCAATTTTAACTGAAAATCACTGACGTGGACACTTTTTAAATACTTTTTAATAATTTTTACAAATCTTTATAATTTTCCTTTTTCCTTTTTTTTTAAATTTCCTTTCCGTTTGCGATGATTAGTGAGGCCAATCCTCACCCCAGGCCAAGGTCTTGTCGGGCGTCACTTGCGCAAGGGTGAGGCCAAGGAGCCTCATCGCACTTACCCTCACCCAAGTGCAGCCTAGGAAGGCCGGGCCTTACCTGTGGCCATGGAAACAATAAAAGGAAAGAAAAAATAGAGAGGTAAAAGAGACATAGGACAACCATAGGAATGTTAGCGTTGGTTGTGCCACGTACGCAATTGTCGTCCACATCAACGATTTTCAGCTCCAAATTGGCCAGAGGACTGAATTGGTACCAAAGAAAAATGTTCATGACTAAATTTATCAATTAAAATATTTGTGACTGAATTAGTCCAATTCAATAGGTTTAAGACTTTTTTTTTTTTATACTTGTCTCCCAAAATAGCAGTTGTTTGTTTTGTTTTAAAAAAATGATATATTATTGGTTATCAATTTTCTTTTATTCGAGAGTACCGACATATGACAGAGATGCTAATATCTCGCCTCATAAGATGCTTATCTCGTGTCTCATTGTATTCTACTTTCTTTTGGCTGATTTGAAGGAATTGTCACGTGGCCAATGATTTGTTTAAGACGTTTGACGTCAAGTTTCACTTTCATAATAGAGCCTGACATCATATAGCATGGTCCTCTTGATTCTAATTTCTTAAAAGAACCCAAATAAGAACTCCATCCACGAGACTCCAATTTTATAGACATAAATACAGGCACCATAATTTTTTAAAATTATATATATATACGCACGCGCATCCACAGTTCAAAGTGAGGAAGCCATTGAAGTCAATGTCAATCAAGAACCTTTTCTTCAAGTTCAACCTCTCATGGAGGAACAAAACGTGCTATTAGTGGTATTCATAATAACAACCATCGTTTGCACTCACAAGTCCTTGCATAGGTTAATCACAAGAACGCCCAGAAAGAACCACCCTCTGAGCCCACCCTCCATCCCCATCATCGGCCACCTCCTCAGCCTGAAGAAGCCCATCCACCAGACCCTCATCGCCCTCTCCCAAACCCACGACCCCATCATCTCCCTCCGCCTTAGCATCCACCGCATCCTCATCATCTTCTCGAAGCTGCTCGCTAAAGAATGCTTCAGTCGGAACAACACTATCCTCACCAACCGCCCCAACTTTCTTCTCGGCAAGCACATCAGCTACAACTACTCCACGGTCTTGGCCACCCCCTACAGCAACACTGGCGCAACTGTTAGTATACATGTGTGAGTGAGTTGTGTTAAAGAAAATTCACATCAGAATCGAAATGGTGTAGAGCAATTAATATATCCATGTTGGCTCATAATTCATTAACTTAGGCTTTTGAGTGAAGGTGAGTTTGATTGGATATGTTAACAGACTCAAACTGAACTCCCTCTTGATAAACTCCCTAAACGAAGGTATCGGACTTCTACTGTACACTCTCATCACATGATATCAGAGCTGATAGTGGATGTCTCATGTGGTTACTGAGCATGCCCAAAGGTAGACTTCATGGTTATGAAGTTGGGCTTTGATGGAGATTCAACTGAGATAAGTTGATGCAGAATATGCATAAATTAAGAGGGAGTGAACCTAACACTAAGCTCACACGTGAAGGAGAGATTGTTAGGATGCATGTGTGAGTGAGTTGTATTAAAGAAATCTCACATCGGGGAATCGAAACGGTGTGGAGCAGTTAATATATCTATGTTAGCCCATAACTCATTAACTTAGGCTTTAAGTAAATATGGGTTTAACTGGATATGTTAACGGGCTCGGACTTAGACTCCCTCTTGGTCATCTCCTCAGGCGAAGGTATCAAATTTCTACTGCGCACTCTCATCGACAACCTCCACCGCATTATCAGCCAAATCCTCTCTTCGCATAGCCTCGACGTGTCCCTCAGATGCGAAGGGAAGAAGTCAAGCGCATCCTCTTGAGACTCGGGCGGAACAAATCGGCTGGGGGCTTCGTGAGAGTAGAGCTGAAGTCAACGTTGACGGAGCTGACACTACAAAAAAAAAAAGGTTTTAGCGATGGAATTTGTGACGAAAACTTTGACAAAATTCGTCGCTAAATTAAGTTGCGACAAATTTTGCGACAAAAAAACCTTTCATTGCTAATTCAACGTCACAAAATTTAGCAACAAAAAATTTGAACTTTCGTCCTAATTCGTGATGAAAATATTCACGACAAAATTCATCGATAATTTCATCGCACAATTCGTCGCTGATTTGGGACGAAAATACTCGTGACAAAATTCGTTGCTAATTAGCGATGAAATATATTATGGAAAATTTGTTGCTAATTAGCGACGAAAAATATTCGTGGCAAAAATTCAGTGTTAATTTAGCAACGGCATTTGCCACACAAGTTACGACAAAAATAGCAACGAAAAGGATTTCGTCGCCAACTCGGGTCACAAATTTAGCAACGAAATTTTTTGTCTTTTGTCGCTAAATTGTAACGAAAATTCTGTTGCAAAATTTGTTGCTAATTTGTCACGAATGCTATTCGTGGAAAAAAAAACCATAGCCAATAAACTGAAATTTAAAATAATTTAGCAACGAAATTAGCTTTCATATATTTGGAGGGGCCTCCAGACGATAAAACGAGCGAGAATTTTTGTTATCTTTTCTCCATAGAAAACGTGCACAAATATCAAAACCTGATAGAAGCGTCTCCATAATATCTCAAGAAAAAATAATGTTCCTAAAGAAGTCAATAATATCACGAAAATAAATCACATATTATTACTTAAAATATCAAGAAGACTACAGACAATAGGAAGAGGAGAAAATCGAAGCAAGAGAATCCAAATGGTTTGAATGAGAGATAGACCAGATCCTCCAAAGATAGAGCTTCTTCTCCAACCACGGCTTTCATAGCTTGAACATCTTTCCCAATTGCAGAATTTGCATATAGCTGCAGAAAAATCAATAAAAATTTAATACCAACTACCAGTATTTCTATAAAGATTAAACTATCTATTTCACAAAGAAATACCTAGTTGGAGACATCAGCATGGTCTCTACAAGTCATTCCCTCATCTATTGCGCTCTACAAGGTAATGGGCATAGATCAAACACCTGAAGCTAATCCAAAGGAAACTAGGAAGATTAAATGCAGTAAAAAATCCCTTACTTTCATCAGTCGAGAAAGTGATGGAAGCACGTTGATGAGAGGATATATCTGTTTTAAAAAAGAAATAATGTATAAACAATGATCTTATAAGTAGTGAAAACTTCCAAGATAAAGCTAAAACACCCTTCGGTATAGTCAGGAAGATTACATTTCTAGCCACGCAACCAGAGTATTTGGCAAAGTAATAAATTAAATGATCTACCACATAAGCAGCAAATGTCATGGAAGCACATAAACTACCTCATTACATCTGCTAGTAATAAAAGATCAGAGTCAAGGTCTTTACCTTTGTTAGAAATTTTATGCAAATAACAAGAGTTTTCTCATCTTCAACAACCAATAATGGAATGATAAATTGTAAAATTGCATATATTTATTACATCTACTAGTGATATGAAAAGCATAGACAATATCATTCATACTTAGCAAGTCATTTACCGTTTAATCATTCAAATTTTTGACAAAATCATCATCATTAGCAATAATCTCATCATCATTATGTCGCTCATCATTGTGCCCATCGCCTATTTGATTAGTGGGAGGTACAAGAGGAACTTAATGTTGATTGAGGTTGAGGTGTTACAAAATCAATTGCGTTTGAGACTCTAGAGAATTATATTGCTCATTGACCTCTTTGATTTGTTCATCTTTCTGTGACAATTGTTGTTTGACCATTTTTATTTCTTCGTTTTTCTCTACAAGTAAATGTTTCAATTGCCTCAATTCTTAGTTTATTTGCTCCTCAATTCGTGTTCTCCTTGAAACAGCCGCATTGGAGGATGAAGTTGTAGCAACCTTTATTGAATATACCCTTGACATGGATCCCATCTCAAAAAAAATTTTCTCTTTTCATCCCACTTGATGCCTCCCCCCATAATGTCATATTGTCAGACCCTCCACCTGATGGCCCAGACGCATCAACACCATCACCACCACTAGCAGTACTCAATAAAACTTCATCATATTTTTCCTACATTAACAATATAAATGAAAATAAAATAACTTCATATATATAACTACCATAAATATTAAAAGCATTCATTATTTTTATTCTAGTTAACTTCACATACCTTAATAGCTTTAGCTTGACCACCAGTCCATGTCTTATCCTTGTTTTTTTTTTTTTGAAATGTGTGTTCAAATGTAGTTATATATGTCAATTTCGTCCCCAATTCATCTTCCTATAAAATATAAACATAAATGAGTAATTGAATTAAATTAATTTACAATATATTTAACAAACTTACTATTCTTTTTCTATGTTCTTCAATGTTGATAAAGCCTCCAGCATATGTGGTAAACCCTTCACTAGAATTAGAAGCTCGATTCTTCTTATTCTCTTCATCCATTTCCTTATTTTTTTTAGTTTTCCAAGTTCTTTTCACTTCTGTCCAATTGTCACATGTAATAAGATCTGGCTTCACTTGACATGTCTTAGCTTTATTCATCACATTTCGTATGTGATCATCGGCTTTCTTCTTAAAAATTCTTTTAACTTTATCTTTTTCCGTTTCATCCCATCTGAACTTCTGCTGTAATTAATAGAAAGAAAGAACTCATTTTATTTACATCAAACTTAGTTTGTGAGAAAATAGAAGGACAAAACTTACCTTGAACTCATTCCACCACAAATCATTTACTTCTTTTGGAGTGCTGCTGTAACTAATCAACTACCCCTCCAATAGTTATTGATTATTTTATTAAGTTACCTCGCAACATACATAGCATACATGAATCTGTAAACAAATTAGAACGATATAAAAAATTCAGTTGACATCCATATCTAAAACACAAACGAAATGATGGCCCTAAGTATTACATATACTTAAAAATGAAGTACTTACGAATCTCCATATGGGCATATCATGAATCGACTATCTTCTTCACATATATTTTCCTCATCATTCGAGTATTGTATTGAAGAAGGTGGAATTAAAAGAGATGGAACTAAAGTATATTCAATTTGCATATGTCCAAGTCGTCCCTTAATATGTTTTTGAGGGTCGGAGGAAGGGCAATGTGTCCATGTTGTTCATCAACATGTACTGGTTGAGGGTTAGATGAAAGGAAAGGGGAAGAGGAAAGGGACGACGACGAGGACGAGAAAGCAGAAGGAGTTGGTTTTTTTTGTGAAACTACACCACACATGTGACCTCCACGTTTATACTAACAAGAAAGCTTGGTTGGACAAATATCTTTTAAAAAAAATATGAATATGTATTAGGGACACAATGATGTACATCATGAAGCTTACCATTTTGTTTCAGATTTCTTTTACAATGAGAGGGTTTGATTGAGAGGCTATGAGCTTTTGAACTCAAATAGGGGACCCAACAGGTAACCAAAACTAGAACACTCCTGTTCTTGCTTTCACAGTTGATATAGTTATGCAGTACCTTTAAGAAAACTTCATTGACTGCTTTCTCATCTATTTTCTGGATCCAACAAATAGACTAGGTTGTGTTCAGCAATTGACCCATGTAGAACAAATATTTGCATGTTTCATTGAAAGTTTTTCTAAAATAATCACCAAGGAGTCATCCATCCAAGCAGTAAAATACAGACAGCAGTAAAATCTTTGCTTTGAAGCTCAAATATGGGGCTAATCAATGAATACCTACAACCTGAGATAAAATTCCAAATATTTTTTAAACCAACAAATATGCTCTAATATAGGAATATATCTTTGGTAAACTACCAGAAATCCATCCCAACAACAATTATTCATTTAACAGTCAGAGAAAAGTGCATATGCCAAGAAGAATCAAGAAAATAAAATAAGGGGGGAAAACCATGCTAAAATTTAGCAAATTATATAAATCCTAATTTATTGTATTGCATTGTTGATAAGTATAAATGCAATTCTGCACTCTTATATGTAAGCATTACATCTACATAGTGATACGCTTCCAATATGATTAAAATCTTTGGGCATGATCAACTAGAATAAATACATGTACTAAAGATGGAAAATCTACCAGGGAAGAAACGCGCATAGAGAGGCCTTTTCTTGTCAATGCTTGCTGTAAACAATTAACCACCTCTTTTCCAACCTGACAACCAATCAAATTATCCAACTTAAACGGTTTAGTTGTCACCCTCTGCACTGATAACTGTGAACAAATAATAGTTGAACTATCATCCTCATAGGAAAAAAATACCCATGTTATACAAGTCTCATAAAGAGAAAGGTCTCACCTAAGTTCAGACAACTTTATGAGAGATAAAATAAAAAATCTAAAATAGAAATAAAGAAAAGAACTACTACTTCCTTAATAGAGAATCAATCACTTGGACCCAAAATCAGAAGGATCCTACCATTACCATAATTATAACTATTCCAGCATACATGAGACTTGAGTTAGGCAAGGCAAGGCATACATTTTCCCAAGGATCTGACCTGATTATGGTTTTCAGAAGAACATACTTCAGGATGAAGGAAACACCATGTCCAATGTTTCCCTATACCCTAATAATTGGCTTGCATCTTGAGCCCTAGCATAGAAAATTAAAGGGATACAAGATATAAGGGAACATACCTGCACCTGTTATCTTTGATCCCCTAAAAGAAGTGTTTCCTATTGTTATTGCACCTTCTAAGTTAGCATTGTTTAGATTCGCCTATAGGAGAAAAGAAGCGGCGTTTACATTTCGCATGAATGTTATTGTTTACTTTAATGGCAAATGTGTTTAAGTAATCTCAAAGCAGATTCAGTCGTGGCACGGCGACATGCATAAATCGTATGCTTTGATTAATCTTCATCAAGAAATCCCATCATCAGATTATTCTGGCAGCCATCAGAATCTATACTCTCTTCAATATGGTGGCAATTGATGTTGACAAAGCATTGAGAGTTTAGCGGCTTACTTAGAGACTTCTTCCATTTGAGAAGGTTTAGTAGTTTAGCAACTTTACATTTACCGACTTTCATTCCGTTTCTTTTTCAGAATATGAAAACTAATAGCTCCTAAAAGTTAAGCCAAACCACTTACTTTGGAGGTTATTCTCGCGACCCTCCCTCACGGGACACAAGGGGGCGGGCTAATGGATTACCTTTTGGGATCTCACTTGCTCGAATATAATAGTCGTAAGATTGGATCAAAAGGCTCGGGCCCTCCCAGACCTATACCAAATTGCGTCAAGAAGAATTTAAAATCAAGTAGTGTAATCGGGCGACATGTGATTAGTGTACATGCCATCGAAGCCGCCACCAATCATTTTTTGGAGGGTATGATTGGGAACCCTATTAAGCAATTGGGAGAGATCGTTCGATTCTGCAAAAATCAGAGAAATTGGCTCGGGGACTTAGTTACGTCGACTCGTTGGTCGATACCCTTTCGGTACCTAAGTTAAGTGATTTCCTAATCTATAGAGTTCATGCAGGTGTTTCTAGGGTAAGGCAAGTTCTAAGAATCTAAAAGGTTCATGCAAGTGGAATTATCTATTCTATCAATTACAGTCATTAAAAAAAGTGTGCAATCAAGGAATCAATACGTGCAGAATAATCAAATCAAATCAAATCCAAAAGTAAGCCTAGGAAAGCCCTATAGGCTCAAGGAACACACCAATTAAGTTCATAGGTGATTTGGAAAAGTTTTGGTCAAATTGACAAGAGGGGCACAATGATTATTTTTCGAGGCTTGGGAGTCAAAATTGTGAAAATAGGTCAAACCAGTTGAATGTGGTCTTTTCCTTTTTTTTTTTACAATGTTCAAGAATTTTTTAAATTTTTCCTGATTTTTCTAGAATTTTTTAGAAATTTTTTATGAATTTTATGAATTTTCCTTTTTTAAAATTTTCTGAATTTTTTTTTAATCATTTTTTATATTTTTATTTAATTTTACAGAGCGGGTTGAGTTGGCTGGGCCCACGACTCGAGAACTCAACCCAAGCCCACACAAGTTTAACCCAAATTCAAACCAATGCAGTTTTGGACTTTTATTGACTTTTCTTTTTTTTTATCCCTTTCTAGGAATCTTTATTATTTACTTATTATACATACTGGGATGGATAAACCTGGCCCACTAGCCCAAGACAACCGACTCAAGTTCAAATGGGTCAAACTCGACATCAAAACGACGAAGTTTTGAGTTTTATTTGAATTTTTTTTGGATTATCAGAATTTTTATCTCATTTTCTATTTTTCCGCCTATTTTCTAATCCAATGCCACTGGAAAGACATGTGGCGAGCTCACGGGCATTCGATCAAGCTATTGAGATCAACCGACTAGATCAAACGGCGTAGATAATCCGTGACCGTCCAATCAGGACCTATATTTTAATTTAAAAAAAGATTTTCATAATTAGAAAATAGTTTTTATTTCTAAAGAGTCAAATCTCGACACGTGGCACAAAATCCACCATTGGATTTGGATTTTCCACTTTGTTATTTTTATTCCAAAAAAAGGGGGCCCTAGAGGATGTGGCTACCATGTCGCATTACGTCCTTGTTGACTCGGTCAACAGAGGTTGACCGAGGCAACCCTCACTAAAGAAGATAGTGAACAGTGCCGCGGAGGCACTGTTACGACTAGTAACCTCGCCAGAAATTCTAGAATCGATGCCAAGGCACTCATCTTAGATGCCAACTCTCACCTAAACCTGCTCTGCACTTCCCAGCTTACAGTATACACGAGATTCAGCACAAAAACGATTCAAGAACCAGCCTATCTATCTTCAATTGAAAGCTAATCATCGGCGAAGTCACATCCTAGCCGTTTCTAGCGCTAAAGTGCTAGCCTAATCTAACGAACAACATCATAGAAGGTTGAGGGAATTTACCTGACAACTAGAAAGGTTTGGTGTCGTGTACAACGACCTCACGAGCTCGAGATAAGATTTGCAGTTCGGGATAGACTCGACGGTTTATATGCGATGGAATCAAAAAGTAGAGGTGGATATGCGCTCAGTGAACGTTCAGGATCGTTTTGATCCAAAAATCTCGAAGAAATTTAAAGAACTCGAGGATTGAAGACCAATTGGAGGGTTTTTCTCATTCCTCCAATCAAGGAGGAACTCTAAGGACCAACCGTATAGCTTGGTGTTGCCTGGATCATTCTT
This sequence comes from Psidium friedrichsthalianum, assembly GCA_019149425.1. Taxonomy (NCBI): domain Eukaryota; kingdom Viridiplantae; phylum Streptophyta; class Magnoliopsida; order Myrtales; family Myrtaceae; genus Psidium; species Psidium friedrichsthalianum. The sequence goes on from JAGVVM010019902.1 coordinate 30,013, forward strand.
GGAAGCAAGCTTGAAGCTTCGGCGCACAATCCTCCAATGGAGGTTTTTCGTGAACCTTTTGGAGAGCTTTTTCTTTTCTCTAACCTCCCCTCTCACAAAAAAAAAAAAAAAAAAAAACCCCCCTTTTATTCCCTTCTCCTTGTTTGTTTTAATCCCCCAATCTATTATAACAGAATTTTTCCTATAGTCGAGCTTGGGGAGAATCTCCTGTGGTGCCACTGCACGAGCGTCGTCGCTCAGTCACGTGTCATTTTGGCACGCTGGCGGTGACGCAATTCCGGTTACATCTCAGCCAATCCTCCAATGGTGTCCAAGAGCCTCAGATCTTCGCCGAAAAAAAAAAAATCAACTTCTCCTCTTTGTGCTCATTTTCATCCCACTGGGTGCTTCATTGAGGGAGATGAACAGGGTTGGTTTGTCGGGTCAGGCCAACTCAATCCGACAAAGCCAACCGCACGAGCACAGGCCTGAGCGGCCCACGATCCGCTCAAAAATCCCAAATCTGAAGCCTAATCCGCTAGCTCAAAGGAGCTTAAACCCAAAAAATCATTTTGAAAGAGAATGGGCTACAGACGTGAATTAGCCCAAGGAGTTTATGCTCTAACCGGAGAGGAATTTTATCAAATAAAATCTTTTGATGTGCGAATTAAATCAACTCAAGTCTTTGAATTGGACCAAAATGCAATATAAGATATCATAGGACAATGTCACAACTCAAGAAAAGTGAAAAATAAAAGGGAAAATAAAAGGCTCAAAAGCTAATTTTTAGCCAATTTAGGGATTATGTTTGTGAAGAAACATATATCCACAAATTGATTTTTTTCAATTTTAAGAGGCCAACATGAAAAGGGATTTAAAAGAAAAATATTGCATATTTTTCCATTTTTTTCCACAAATTCTATTTTTGAGAATTTTCAAGTATTTTCCTAATTTCTGAAAATACTAAAAAAAGGAAAAATATGAAAATTTATTTTTATTCAAAAATGGTTCCCTATGCTTGGTTAAGGTCCCTAAAGTTGATTTTTTCAATTTATGAATTTTTTCTGGATTTTCTAAACTTTTCTAAAAATAAAACCAGCTAAAAATCAAGTGTCAATAACTGTCTAGCCTCCCCTCTTATCAGTTCCCTCGACAGTCAACAGTTGGTTAGTTAAGGACATTAAACATCCATGGAGCATTTATTGAGCAGGTTTTCATGGAAGTTAGATATAATAAACAGTGGATATACATTTAGAAGATCGAAATGTCTAAAGAAGATACCTAAAAGGTGCATCTTTGTTACATTAGCCAAGGAAAAGCCGACACCTTTGAGATCAGCATCTGAAAGGTTAGCCTCTAAACACTAGGTATGAAGCAGGATATTGTGCCATAAGCGTAATTAGGAAAGGAAGTATAGAGTAGAACAAACTCTGTAGTAATATGTTCATGATATCGCCCAGTAAGTTTAATGCTTATAACAGCTATAACTTGGACCATAGGCTGAGTTAATCACAGAAGAAAGTTCCATAAAAACCTACTGAAGTAGACAGTAAGTTCCATGTAAATTCAATATTTCTTACTCTTCTTGTAGGACAAGAGTAGACAATTTCGGGAAAGACTACCGCTCTGCACTAATTAAGAATTTCCATAATGGCAGAATGATATTTGTACACTAAACACTAAAGTGTGTAATGCATGTAGAGAGAGAAAAACGGAGACAAATATAGGGGTGCAAGAGAACAAATGCATATGAACGAAAAAGAAGGTGATAACAATAGTAAACAGCCCAAATACAAGGAGCTGAAAAGGGGCCAAGACCCACTCGATCAATTCAACAATACCTAAAAATAGATGCAGTCACAAAAAATGGATGAAGTATGAACCGAACAAAGAGCTTCAAAGAATTCCGCATATGAAGAGCAGCAACCTATCCAAGAAAGAGACGAATCCACTAGAAATTAATCCAAAAGATGGACAAAAAAAGAACCTTAGCCCTCTTTAACAAGCAACACAAAAATTGAAATCCATTTTAGGAAATCAAAACCGAACCATACCAAGAGACACGAGAAGGAAGAATAGATCAAACCTCTAGAGAGAAGTTGCGAAAGAAAGTTTCAGAGAAAGCTGCGAGTGAATGTATATACGAACAGATTGATATGAGCGAGAGTGTGTATGACGATGAGCTCACCTAGGAAGAGGGAGACCGGTGAGCGTAGTGGCTGAATCGAGGCTGATGGGAGACCACGATGAGCGAAAGAGACGGAGGGGCAACGATTCCGTTTGAGTCAAGCGATGATGATGGGCGACGAGCAGAGAGGTGTGTGTGTGTGTTCAGTTTGAGCAGAGTGGGACGATGGGCGACGAGCAGAGTAGCTATTAGGTTTGTCTTGAGGAGGAAAATAGTGCTAATTAGCAACAACTAGTCATTGTCGTCGCTAATTAGCAACAAAAGTAGATGTCGTTACTAATTAGTGACGACTAAAATATGTCATTGCTAATTAACGACAACTAATTGGCGACGAACCGGTGTGGAGAATATTCGCAATGCATTTTTAGACCGATTGAACAAGCAAAAATCCCAACGGAAGTCGAAGAATTAATGACTTTTGAACTCAAATTCGGTTGGTTGAAGTGAAACGGCCTCCTGATCAATACTCATTGCCTTTGGCCGTGATTAATGATGAATTTTGGCGATTCGAGGTCTTTTAGTTGGAATTTTTCAATTTTTTTATTTTTGGGTTTTTTACTACTAGTGGCGTTTTTGTAATTTTGTAATTATTGTTTAGAGTCCTAATAGGGTTAGGGTTAACAGCTGATATAAAAGGTGTTTTATTCATGTTTTGAGCAGTCATAATATCTGATATTGAATTTTTTGGATTTCCTTTTACGCTTCATGTATTATCGTTTCCTATTATGCTTGCGCTGCGTCAAGAACAGTTGGTGTCATTGCCAATTAGTGATGAGCAGGTGGTGTCGTTGCCAATTAGCGATGACTAGAAGATGTCGTCGCTAATTAGCAACTAATTTAGTGACAAATAAAAAAAAGGATGACACAAATATTTACCTAGGTTCACTCCAAAATAGAGATACGTCCTACAAAAGGATTCCATTATTTTTCTTAGATTTTCATCACAACCACTCATTACAATGATCTCTAATACGAGTACAATATACAGGACTTAATAAATAGGCCAAAAACCTAGCTTATCCGAAAACCCTTTCATCCCACAACAAACGGGCTAACTAAAAAAAAAAAAACCTAAGAATAACAACAAAAATATAACAACTGCAATAACAAATGTCGCAATACTAATAATAATAATTATACATAATTAGTAAAATGTCTCAAAATCATATTCCTCTTCATCTTCACTTTCGTCTTGGTCTTCATCTTGATCTTGACCTTCTTCATAAGTATCATCTTCATCCTCTATCTCAAAATTAGATTCTTCAATACTTTTTAAATGTGATTCACGAATTTTAGTTGAATCCACATCTGTCACTGTTCCACATGGATCTCGTAAAGTTGGAATACTATATTCTTCAGTTTCAATCGTGTTACAAGCTTCCTCTTATTGATATGCTACATCCTTCCAGTGTTTCTTGATTTTTCTTCGTGCTTTGGTTTTACATATAGCCCATCAATCAACTTTATCATGTTTCAAACTAGGATATAATGCATAATATACTTGAATTGATTGTTGTACCATGATAAATGGTGCATATTTCATATACATTTTCTTGTAATTTATTTTAACCAAATTAAATTTTGTATGCACCTTCATTTCTTTGACGATGTCAAACCACATGTACTTAAATAACATAACCCGCATGAATGATTCAGAGTACTTTATCTCTATAATTTCATCCAACAAGCCATAAAAGTCATCTTTTGCACTGTCATCATTGGATGACCTAACACACACACCATTATTCATTATGGCTTTTCCCATTTCATATTCTTAAGTATGAAAATTATACCCATTTATGAAATATGCTGGCCAAGTTTGTACTCTTGAGTTTGGACCCCATAATAGATGATATATCAATTCTTAATTTTCAACTTGATCATGATTACTATGAACATAAGGTCATACAGGCGAAGTCAATAATATATATTTTAATAAATGATGTATAAAATATTAATAACTTGATTTTGATCCATAGGCAATTTACATATGTTTTAAACTATGCTACAAATTCTTTATTGCGCAAATGGTCCAACTCATTTGATGGTAGTCCATATATTGAAGTTTGAACAATCATATTACCAAATATCAATAATATATTAGCAAATATTTGACACACAATATATGCATATATTTGCAAATGTACACTTATTCGAAGTATAGCTCCACTTTTAGACAATTCAGTAAAATATATGTACGGGCTGCGCGCCATTCTTCGTCTGTTAAGTAACAAAACTTGCATGTCTTGCTTGGTCAATTAAGATAATTAAAAATAGAGAATGATTTATAATTGAGATCAATGGGACCCTCATTATTTCTTCCTACTCTTCGCGTCTTGCACAGCACGTACGGCTCCAAATAGTATAATGCAAATATTGTCACTTCTTCCATAATATATGCATTATAAATTGAAGCTTCAACGCATGCCTTATTCTTCACTTTTTTTTCAAATAATATAAGAACATAGATGCAATAGAAAGAAGTTTATCAAAACTTAATATATAATAAGCTATTTTGAAATTTATTTAAAAAATACTTTACCTTTCAAATGGATACATCCATCGAAATTGGACGGGACATGCAACTTTAGCGTCATATGGCAAGTGAACCAAAGGTGCTCCATTGAATAAAAAAACGATAAAGGAAATATTCTTTCTAAGTTGCAAAAAATGATTAGAATATCTCTCTCTAGTTTCTCCATGTGTGATGCTTTTAACACTCTTGAGCAAATATCATAAAGGAAATTACTTAACTTTATAATGGTGCCCCATACAAAGTTTGGTAGAATTTCCTTAAAAGCTATTGAAATTAGTCTTTCCATAAATATGTGACAATCATGACTCTTTAAATCTGTCTGTCAATTTGCATTCATTCAAATCAACACATCTTCCGAGATTTGAAGCATATTCATTAGGAAATCGCATAGATTTCAACCATTAATACACAACTTGTCTTTGCTCCTTGTCCAATGTATAAAATAATTTTGATTTTGGTCTCTTGTTGCTTGCATCCACATCTAGTATTGGTCGATCACAAATAACTCTCATATCTTTTCTTGCATTCAAGTTGTCTTTTATTTTTCCAGTGACATCCATCGCAATATTTATGATATTGTCAAAAACATTCTTTTATATGTGCATGACGTCAAGATTATGATAAATAAGATGGGTCTTTCAATATGGTAGATCTCAAAATATATTGCGTTTAGTCCATTTATGTATAGCTTCATACGTAATAGTTATGCCATGAGGGTTTTAACAACAGTTGAAAAGTCATACACTCGCTCCCAAATTTGATCACCAATCAACCTCAATAGTAGAGGTGTTCTTTCAATCCTATTCTTGATTAAATCTTTTTTATTCTTTCTAAATTATGATTTATTAGCAAAAATTATTTGTGAGAGCCAAAATAGCCAGCGTTCTTACCATGTTTTAATCTGAATAACTTTGATCTCTCCATACATATCGAACATCCTTAAATCCCAGCTGTACTCCATCCAGATAACATTCCATAAGCTGAAAAGTCATTTATCGTCTAAAGAAGAGTAACCTTTATTACAAATGTTTGATTAGTAGAAACATCATACGTAAGGACACCTTCATCTCGTAGCTGTTATAACTCTGCAATCAATAGTTGCATATACACTTCTATCAACTTTTTCGGATCTTTTACAGCCCAAGCACGATCAATTTCAAAAACATATAAAGTGTCTTTATGCACATACTGGGTGGAAGATTATACGGAGTTAAGAAAACTGGCCAACATAAATAACTTTTTCTTGATTTCCAAATGGGGCAAATCAATCAGCATAGAGACCTAACATAATGTTTCGAGGCTTGATCGCAAACTCAGAATATGTTCTATCAAAATATTTCCATGCCTCTGCATCTGAAGGATGACACATTAGACCCTCTTATATTTCATAATTTACATGCCAAGTCATATATTCAACAATGACTTGAGACGCATAAAGCCTTTGCAATATGGGGATTAAGGGTAGATAAAATAATTTTTTGCATGGTCTACGCTTCTGATTACGATCTTACATCATGTTAATCTTATACCTAGGTTGGTTACAAAATTTGCAAGGTTCCGGATTTTCATCATCTCTCCAATATAACATACAACCCCTACTACATATATCAATCATTAGCTTCTTCATATCGTAAAAATCACTTGGCATATGTATGATCACGAGGCATTGTTTTCTACATTAGTTCAACAAAAGAGTTAAAACAATTCTCAGACACATTTAATGTCACTGATAACTTAGTGTGATTGTCACAATTTACTTATAAAAGTTCATCTGCTGCTTTCAACATTTTCCAGAACTAATTAGATGGAAACATTTCATTATACACATTCTCATCAAAATCTATTACTCTTACCTCTTCCAATTATAATGCATAATTAGTACCCACTTGTTAAGGTGTAGGAGTAAAACTAGTACTTGCATGGTTCGATTCTGAATCAAAATTCTGACCGCCTGCATCAATCACCATCCTTTGGTATGGGTTCAATTAGTTATAATAGCTACATTCTTCCCTAATTGAAAATTGGTCACTTCTTCGATATTCTTCATAAGATATAATGGTTCACCATGATAAGTTCAATTATAGTAGTTCGAAATAAACCCAAATCTACAAAGATGTTCTCTAACTTTATCACAAACATGAAATTTACTATTACTGTACTTTTTACACGGGCACCTTAACTTATTTCCATCTATGATCTCAAATTTACTACTAGTAAAGTCCAAAAACTGTTCCAACCCAATATGAAACTCATCAGTCAATCCTCGACATCCAGGTAAGTTCTTATTATACATCTAAATCTTGTATCTTTGCATTGTGTCTGTATAGAAATTAGAAAATCTCATAAAATATTAAAAAAATCATATCTACTCTTTAATATTCTTAATGAAAACTATAAACGATTCACCATGAAAAAAAAAAATTATAATAGTTCAAGGTAAACCCAAATTTACAAAGATGTTTCCTAATTTTATCATACTCATAAAATTTATCATTACTGTACTTTTTACACAAAACTATTATGGTATCAATTTAGCGGATAAAAGTTATCGCAAATATCATCGATAATTTTGTGATGAATCTATTTCGCCGCTAGTTAGCGATGACCATCAAGATATCGTCGTCAATTAGTGACAAAAAGGAGGGGTTATCGCCAATTAATGATGAAAAGGAATTGTTGTCGCTAATTAGCGACGACCAATAATTTTCGTCGCTAAATTGTTGTCGCTAATTAGCAACGACCAATAATTTTTGTCGCTAATTAGCGACGAATATGCGCACTCCTTCAAGTGAATTATATATGTACTCAAAAAATTAAAGTGAAAAAAAAATGAAAAAATCATCAAGTCAAGAAGACTTACTCAAGTATTTGGTTGAACTCTTTGCAGTAGAAAGTGTTCAATTGATGAGAATTGCAGTGTCTCACATCGACACATACCTAACAAAAAAAGGAAAATTACTCAATATCAATGAAGCTTATAGCAATTGATGAAAGTCAATGGTGAAATAAACAACAATTTATTTCATGCTCATCATATAACACAAATAAGAAAAGACAGAAGAGAGAAGAGAGAAGAGAGCAAGTGAAGGGAAAAGAGTGTGGAGAGAAAAATGGGGAAAGGGATTTGAAAAGGGGGAAAATTACTTGGCCACAAAAGTAGCGACGAAGAAGTTTCGATGGACTTTAGCGACGAAAAAGGTTCGTCGCAAAAATAGCAACAAAACTATGTTGTCACAAATATAGTCGCTAATTTTCCGATGAACACTTTTTGTTGCCAATTAGTAACGAAAAAGTATGTCATCGCTACTTACCGACAAATTTAGCGACAAACGTGGGACAAAAGTTTTTTCGTTACTAATTTTGTCGCGAATTAGCAACGAATTATATTTCATCGCTAATTTTTTGTCACTAAAGGCCCTTTCTCATTTTGCGACAAACTTGGCGACGAATTGTGCGACGAAAGCTATTTTTGTCGCTATTTTCGTCACAAATTAGCGATGAATATTGTTTCATCGCTAATTTTTCATGGCTAAAAGCCGTTTCTTATTTGCGATGAATTTTACGATGAATTGTGCGAAGAAAGTTATTTTCGTCATTATTTTCGTTGCAAACTAGCGACGAATTTTGTTTCATCGCTAATTTTTCGTGGTTAAAAACTGTTTGTTATTTGTGATGAATTTTGGGACGAATTTTGCGATGAAAGTTATTTTTGTCACTCTTTTCGTCGCAAATTAGCGACGAATTTGGTTTCATCGCTAATTTTTGGTGGCTAAAGGCCGTTTGTTATTTTGCAATCAATTCTACGACGAAAGTTATTTTCGTCGCTAATTTTTCGTGGCTAAAAGCCGTTTATTATTTTGTGATGAATTTTGCGACAAATTTGCAACTAAAGTTATTTTCGTCGCAAATTAGCGATGAATTATATTTCGTCGTTATAAAAGCCTTTTTTTTTTGGTAGTGTGATGCTCAACATGATGATAAGGGTCACGGCAGGGAAGAGATACTAGAGGGAGGACGTGACGGATGTCGAGGAAGCCAAGGCATTCAGAGACATGATCGAGAGGTTAGGAGGTTTGCCATGAAAATTTATCCGGTAGATTACCTGCCGGTTCTAAGGTGGATTGATTGGCGGGGGCATGAGGAGAGGGGGTCTGACCTCGAGAAGAAGATGGATTGGTTGTTGCAGGGACTGGTCGACGAGCACAGGGAAAGGAGGAGGAGGCGGAGGAGGAGGAGGAGGAGGAGGAGAGCATGATCGATCACGTCCTGTGGTTGCAGGCATCGCAGCCGGAGTACTACACGGACGAGATCATCAAGCGGTTCGCACAAGAGAGCGCTCTTTCTCTCCCTCTTTGCTTAGTCCATTATGATTTGTTTTGCTTTTCGAAAAACGTACTCATAATTTCGCTCGAAATCAAAAGCACCGCTGTGGAGGAAATCGGGAACTGCCATAGAGAGAGAGAGAGCGCACCTGACACTGCCAGACTGGAGAAATTGACACCAGGAAGCATGTGATTTAGCAGGAATGACCTGTCCTAGCGCAGCAGCACTAAATTCACCAGAGAGGAGAAATTGACACTAGGAAGCACGTGATTTAATAGGATTGAGCTGTCCCTAGGTGGCGCAGCAGCACTAAATTCACCATGAACAGTGGATTGAGTGACAACAGAGGAGAAAGGACTTAAAGATACTCTTTTTATTGCTAGTGGTGGTTAAGGTCAAGACATGAAAACGCAACATATAACATTTTTGAATGGCCAGACAATATTATTTGCCGGAACCGACACATCTTCAGTCACGATTAAGTGGTTGCTCGCTAATTTGCTCAATCACCCCAACATCTTGGAGAAACCAAGAGCAGAGATTGACTCCCAAGTCGGTCAAGATAGTTTAGTTTTTTTATTTTTTTTGGTTGAAAATTGGTCAAGATCGTTTAGTTGACGAATTAGATCTTTCAAGGTCACCATATATTCAGAATATCCTATTGGAAACATTTCAATTGCACCCACTAGCCTCACATCTTATACCATACTACTCAGCTGGTGACTGCGAAATAGGAGGCTACAACATATAGAGAGGCACAATGGTACTTGTTAATGCTTGGACCATTCACAGAGACTCGAAACAATAGTCCGACCTGATGGGCTTCGAGCCTGAAAGATTTGAAAGTGGCAATGACAAAACGAATAGGTTGATGCTGCCTTTTGGGTTGGACAGGAGGGCATGCTCTGGTGCGCAATTGGCTCATAAAATTGTGGGCATAACTTTGGCTTCGCTAATTCAGTGCTTTGAATGGAAGAGGATTGGGGAAGAGGAAGTGGACATGGTCGAGGGTGAAGGGTTGACAATGCCCAAGAAAAAGCCATTGGAAGCATCGTACAGACCACGTGAGATCATGAACAGAATTCTGTCTGAGCCATCTAACGATTAATATACCATTGTGGCTATTACATGGGAATTTTTTACGACGGTTTGGTTTTAATAATGTCATAGGCTCGTATTTTTTAAGGATTAATATTAATGTAGTGGTTCGGCTTTTTTGTAATCTATAATTGTTGTGAAACAAAATGCGCAATTGACGTAGAGTCACACTTTTTCAACTCCTAATTTGGCTAAAACACTTCCCAACAAAGTGTTCTGACCATTTTACCCGTTGTGTGTCCCACCTTTTAGCATCCATTGCATTTTCTTAGTGTGCTTTTTTCGGTTTCCTCTTTTGCAAGTCCCACTTTCCTTCATCTTCATCCATCTCTCATTCTCTCTCCTTTTGCTTTTTTTTTTTCTTTGGCGTTTGAGATGGTTTTTCGTGGTTTTATTGGTGGGTGCGGAGTATCGGTTAATGTAGAGTAACGTGGTAATTTTCCTTGTGATTGGTTCGTGTCAATGAAGTTTGGAGGTGCTTTTTCTTCTTTTTCTTCTTTCATCTCTCTTTTTTCTTTTTTCTTTTTATGTCCGAGAAAAGTGGATATTGCCTGATTGCTTGTTTGTTGTTGAATGTGATTAAAGTCTATCCTTTTGAGGATCTACAACAAAACTCGATAATGTTGACAAGCCAACTTAACTATCAATGTTTCAAACCAACAGCATTGACAACCAACATGGAAGTTTTCCAATTTTAAGCCTAAGGACACTAGAATTTTGCCTGTCGTGCCTGTGGGAATTTGAAAAGGGGTTAGAAGGTTCAGTTTCAATTTGATTAATTTGTTTCCCATAGGAATGTGCTCTTGGAAACTCCCAAGTCTAAGTCAGGGATAGATAAACATTTGTAATACATGACTCTTGCTTCTTTTATTTTGGAGATGAAGATTTCTCTGCGCGAAAAGAAACTGTAATTATGGAAGACATTATAATTGCAGTTTTAAGCGTTATGAGGTGCAACCATAGCTCCCAGAGCTTTTATCCATTGAACAAAGTTGCTGAAGTTTTTGTGAGATTCACCGCCTTCCTCGATGCCCCTTGCAAGTTTTTCCTTAATGTCCGAAGCTCTTTTACCGAAGTTGGCATCATCGAGCAATTGATCCACCTTGCGCTTGATTTCTTCTCTCCTTATGATCCCACTCTTGTCTCGATCGAATCCCAAGCCGACCCTCCACAAGTCATGTATGTAGTTCTCATTAAGGAACTGATCGACAAAGTATGGCCAGCACAAGAAAGGGATGCCATTGCTCGCTCCTTCCATGGCGGAGTTCCAACCGCAATGGCTCACGAAACAAGCGATGGAAGGATGAGCCAGGACCTTCTGCTGCGGAGCCCAACCAACCAATTTCCCTCGACCAGAAATCCTCTCTTTGAACCCTTTTGGGAGTGCATCATCTCTCGCTTCGATGGTGTCGGGACGAACAACCCATAGGAATCGCCTTTCGGAGAGTTCAAGCCCCAAGGCTAGTTCCTGGAATTGGGTTTGGTAAAAAACTGTTAAACTGCCAAAAGCAACATAAATGACTGACTTAGGGGGCTGTTGGTCCAACCATATCAAACAATCCGAGTCTTCGGGCCAGAAGTATCCGGCCGAGCTATCAAGGCGGTGGTTCGCCAGGAGTGGGCCAATGGGCAGGACCCTACGAGCAAAGGCGAGCGCTGCAGGCTCTAGGTCACAGGACGTGTTGCCTATAAACCAATCGGCCAGTTCTGTGCTTTTGCAGACTCTGGCCATGACATTGAAGAGGACTTTCTGTGTAGCTATGTCGCCAGTGCAAGCCCAAGCAAGGTTCGCCGGGCTCATATCAGGCATGCCGGGTGCCAATTGAAACTTCTGATGTTTAATCACTACTCCTGAGAGCAGGCAGAATGAGGAGCAGCAAATAGAAAAAGGTCAAGATGACGAAGGATATGAGGATAGTGAAAATTCATGTCAATGTACTATCCTCTCAGTAAATTGCCAAAACGTACGAAAAAAGTTTTGAATGACTAAAGCTTTAGATTCGATATCAAAGTTCAGCAGTACGGTATCCAATTTCTATTTTGTTTTGTGTATCAGCTCCTAGAAGTGAGATAGTATTAAGCAAGTAAGCATAATGACTTAATCACACTATATGATTTTTCTACCGATGCATTGCAGTGCTATGCATAGCAGAAATTTTTTCGCACCTTCATCATCGATGATTCCGTCACTGATCATCTTCGGA
>JAGVVM010019903.1:0-13531 GCA_019149425.1 Psidium friedrichsthalianum
AAGCAGCACTAAATTCACTAGAGGGGAGAAATTGACACCAGGAAGCACGCGATTTAGTAGGATTGACCTGTCCCAGGTGGCGCAGCAGCACTAAATTCACCATGAACAATGGATTGAGTGACAAAAGAGGAGAAGGACTTAAAGATACTTTTTTTATTGCTAGTGGTGGTTAAGATGAAGACATGAAAACGCAATATATAACATTTTTGAATGGCTAGACAATATTATTTGCCGGAACCGACACATCTTCAGTCACGATGAAGTAGTTGCTCGCTAATTTGCTTAATCACCCCAACATCTTGGAGAAAGCAAGAGCAGAGATCGACTCCCAAGTCGGTCAAGATCGTTTAGTTTTTACTCCTAATTTGGCTAAAACACTTCCCAACGAAGTGTTCTGACCATTTTACCTGTTGTGTGTCCCACCTTTTAGCATCCATTGCATTTTCTTAGTGTACTTTTTTCGGATTGCTCTTTTGCGTGTCCCACTTTCCTTCATCTTCATCCTTCTCTCATTCTCTCTCCTTTTGCTTTTGTTTTTTTGCGTTTGAGATGGTTTTTCGTGGTTATTGGTGGGTGCAGAGTATTGGTTAATGTAGAGTAGAGTAACGTGGTAATTTTCCTTGTGATGGTTCGTGTCAATGAAGTTTGGAGGTGCTTTTTCTTCTTTTTCTTCTTTCATCTCTCTTTTTTCTTTTTTCTTTTTATGTCCGAGAAAAGTGGATATTGCCTGATTGCTTGTTTATTGTTGAATGTGATTAAAGTCTATGCTTTTGAGGATCTACAACAAACTCGATAATGTTGACAAGCCAACTTAACTATCAATGTTTCTTACCAACAGTATTGACAACCAACATGGAAGTTTTCCAATTTTAAGCCTAAGGACACTAGAATTTTGCCTGTCGCGCTGTGGGAATTTGAAAAGGGGTTAGAAGGTTCAGTTTCAATTTGATTAATTTGTTTTCCATAGGAATGTGCTCTTGGAAACTCCCAAGTCTAAGTCAGGGATAGATAAACTTTTGTAATACATGACTCTTGCTTCTTTTATTTTGGAGATGAAGATTTCTCTGCGCGAAAAGAAACTGAAATTATGGAAGACATTATAATTGCAGTTTTAGGCGTTATGAGATGCAACCATAGCTCCCAGAGCTTTTATCCATTGAACAAAGTTGCTGAAGTTTTTGTGAGATTCACCGCCTTCCTCGATGCCCCTTGCAAGTTTTTCCTTAATGTCCCAAGCTCTTTTACCGAAGTTGGCATCATCGAGCAATTGATCCACCTTGCGCTTGATTTCTTCTCTCCTTATGATCCCGCTCTTGTCTCGATCGAATCCCAAGCCGACCCTCCACAAGTCACGTATGAAGTTCTCATTAAGGAGCTGATCGGCAAAGTATGGCCAGCACAAGAAAGGGATGCCATTGCTCGCTCCTTCCATGGTGGAGTTCCAACCGCAATGGCTCACGAAACAAGCGATGGCAGGATGAGCCAGGACCTTCTGCTGCGGAGCCCAACCAACCAATTTCCCTCGACCAGAAATCCTCTCTTTGAACCCTTTTGGGAGTGCATCATCTCTCTCCTCGATGGTGTCGGGACGAACAACCCATAGGAATGGCCTTTCGGAGAGTTCAAGTCCCAGGCTAGTTCCCGGAATTGGGTTTGGTCAAAAACTGTGAAACTGCCAAAAGCAACATAAATGACGGACTTCGGGGCTGTTGGTCCAACCATATCAAACAATCCGAGTCTTCGGGCCAGAAGTATCCGGCCGAGCTATTGAGGCGGTGGTTCGCCAGGAGTGGGCGATGGGCAGGACCCCACGAGCAAAGGCGAGCGCTGCAGGCTCTAGGTCACAGGACGTGTTGGTTATGAACCAATCGGCCAGTTCCGTGCATTTGCTGACTCTGGCCATGACATTGAAGATGATTTTCTGTGTAGCTACGTCGCCAATGCAGGCCCAAGCAAGGTTCGCCGGGCTCATATCAGGCATGCCGGGTGCCAATTGAAACTTCTGATGTTTAATCACTACTCCTGAGAGCAGGCATAATGAGGAGCAGCAAATAGAAAAAGGTCAAGATGACGAAGGATATGAGGATAGTGAAAATTCATGTCAATGTATTATCCTCTCAGTAAATTGCCAAAACGTACGAAGAAAGTCTTGAATGACTAAAGCTTTAGATTCGATATCAAAGTTCAGCAGTACGGTATCCAATTTCCTTTTTGTTTTGTGTATCAGCTCCTAGAAGTGAGATAGTATTAAGCAAGCAAGCAGAATGACTTAATCACACTATATGATTTTTCTACCGATGCATTGCAGTGCTATGCATAGCAGAAATTTTATTGCACCTTCATCATCGATGATTCCGTCACTGATCATCTTCGGAATGCTGAATACCGATGCTAAGACTGCAACGGATGCTGGCCAGAATGCGGCTTTAGGAATGTTCATCTCATGCGCAACTTCCAGAGCCCACTCCATGTTCGCATCAGCAAGGACGCAGGTGATTTTCTCTCCTCCTTTTTCCTCGGTCTCTCGTATGAGCTTCGCTAGCTTCCCGGGCATCACCTGGAACATTGCTTCCGCTAGTAGTCCTAGATCATTCCTATCTTCCCCGGGTCCCAACCCATCCGGAATGGAAACCAAATGGATGTCATCTCCAAGAAAATCCTTGTCCGTGAGCGTGTCGAGGACCCTTTTGTGAATGAAGTCCGTGTTCACGAATGTAACTCGAATCCCACATTCGACAAGGCGTTTCGAGACCTCCATAAGAGGAATCACGTGACCTTGTGCGGGAAAAGGTATGGCCAGAACATGGGGGATGCTCATTGTTGAACTCTCTCTCGATCTTTTACGATGCTACAATCTCAGAATTGATTTTCGTGTCTATTTAATAAGGTGCTCCAAAGCGGCAGACCTATGGGGGACCACTGGTCCAATTATTGCCTACATATTTAGGTAAAACAATTCACATCTCCAACCTCGGATTCTCTGTCCACCTTAGCTCCCAATTAACGTTGTCGAGAGCAGGTGTGCATGGTCCGGCCCGATCCGATTTCAGTAGGACTGCTAACACCAGTTGCT
The DNA here is from genome assembly GCA_019149425.1 of Psidium friedrichsthalianum. Taxonomy (NCBI): domain Eukaryota; kingdom Viridiplantae; phylum Streptophyta; class Magnoliopsida; order Myrtales; family Myrtaceae; genus Psidium; species Psidium friedrichsthalianum. Next base: position 3,074 of record JAGVVM010019903.1, read on the forward strand.
TATAAAAATTTAACCCTTTAATCTAAACTAACAATTTCAAATCTCAATCATCTAACCAAATAAAACATACACATAACTATCGTACAACCATCACATGAATACTTAATACTAAATAATGAGAAAAGACAAATTAGGAAGAAAAACACTTAAAACAATTGAAATAGGATTAAGCTCCTACATCATTCTCCTTGAGTTGGAAAAATCAAGCTCAAAGTGAGATTACACTTGTACTTCATTGAATTAAAGTGCAAACAAAACAATGGGTTGTATAATATAGTCAAGATAAAACACAGATTGAGTCAAAACAAAACACGATTGAAGATTGTATATCGACAAACACGATCGGAGACTGCGTTGCAAAGGCGAAACGTGAATATCAAGCAAGAGGAGAGGAGTGAGTGCCGAGCAGAAAATGAGGAAACTAGGTTAACTAGTTCTTCAAAATTCTTTTATATATATATATATATATATATATATATATATTATGGGCAATTCAGTTTGAGCAGTTTGGTCTGGTCTCATCCATCATGGAACCAAAGATCGGACTGCGCAGTCGCCGGTCCCATTTATTGGGACCGGGGACTGAACCGCTCCCTCATGGACCAGACCAACCCAGTCAGTCCAGTCCGATCTTGGTCCAGTTCGGGCTAGTCAGTCCAGTTTGCTCACCCTAGTGGAGAGCGAAGACTTGTTTGGTAATAATTCAGTTTTCAAGAACAAAGAAGTAATTTTTTTTTGGCTTCTTGTTTATATTTCAAATTTGTTCCCTAGCCACTAATATATTCTCGAGATCAGAAAAATTAACTACTATTATTAAATAAATTTCTGCTCTTTTAATATTCCCGAGAACAAAAAAAAAATAGGAATCAAAGAAACGGAAGCATTACTGAATAGACCCTAAAGCATTCGAGAATTATGTCTTCTTATGCACTAGATTCTTTGTTTTGCGCTCGATGGGGATATGTGAGATTTTTTCTCTTGCTCTTTCCCTTGAACTTTTCATTATAATTGTCCTTTTATTCTGGATTGCTCCTTTGCTCCTTGTTGGATTTTGTCCTTTCATCTATGTCTAACGAGGGTAGCTTCAATTGCATCGACCGTAGATATATATTTGAATAAATGTAAAATAAATGCAAATGGCATATTTCTTTACCAGTTAAGTTTACAAGTTGATGAGTTAATTTAACGATAAAAATCATTGTCTGTTGTCTTGCCATGCTTGGAACTAATCATTTGTCTTTCCATATTGGAAAATAGTCATTTGTCTCTTCACAGAAAGTAGGCATATAAGACAAAGGATGGGTAAATTATTAAAAAAAATCATAAACTTATTGTATTTGTGCATATTCAGTCATAAACCTTTCAATTGTGTCTGTTTCAATTATTGTAAAAAGACACTCACGTATATAAACCATGATTAAAATATTGTACCTGTCATATTTAAATTATTGTAATTGCCAAAATATGATGATTAAATTATTGTGGGTGTCATATTTAGCTCCTTAAAATATGACACTAACCATAATTGTAAAAACTTAATTTGTCCAACCTTACAAAATATGATGATTAAAACAAATAGCTCCTTAAAATATTCATAAATGGACAGATATATGTCAGTTTAAGGAGCTAGTCTTTTCAAATTTAATATTCATAACTCGTGAAGTGGATATGATGATTAACTCAGCCTAGACATTGTAAAACTTAATTTAGAAGAACATCAGCTTATGATTATTCTGAGAATGGATTGTATTAAGACGTGCTTAACATAATGATGATCTCATATATTTGCATTCAAGCAATATAATGTATAGAAGATAAATGTATAACGTTATATTGTATGGTAATGTGATAGACTATAAGTGGTTATTTAAAGAAGTAAATCATATTGAGGGCTCAAGAAAGAACCTTCTGTGTAACTTTATACTCAATTATTCATTTTTGTGAATCAGCCCTAGTCTACCTAGCATCATTTTTCACCCCATTATCTTTTTCTCCCCTTCGGTGAATTTTAACACCTACCCGGAAGGACGACAATGTCACTCTTTCGTTTGATGATAACTTGCGAAGTGTTCAAAATACAGACACGATCTATATCTCTTATATTTTCTGCGTTATGCAGATTATGATTTTACCCAGTACCGACACTTTAGCCGTGATAGTTGAATGGGCAATGTCGCAGCCACTCAACAATCCTCATGCTCTAAAGAAAGCTACTGAGGAGTTGGATAATGTAATTGGCAAGCAACAATTGATGACGAAGCCGACACATCAAAGCTTCCCTATCTACAAAGCATTATATCAGAAACTGCGATACATCCAGCAGCTCCACTTCTACTCCCGCACATGTCCTCCGAGGATTGCTCCATAGGTGGATACAATGTCCCTCGTGACACCATAGTACTAGTCAACGCATGGGCCATTCACAGGGACCCGAAATTGTGGGATGACCCCAAGGGTTTTAACCCAGAGAGGTTTGAAAGTGGTGAAGTTGGACCCTACAAGTTGTTGCTGTTCGGGTTTGGAAGGCGGGCATGTCCCAGAGCAGGCTTAGCTCACCGGGTCGTGAGCTTAACGTTAGGGTCTTTGGTTCAATGCTTCGAGTGGAAGAGAGTGAGCGAAGAAGTGGTGGACATGGCTAAAGGAAGAGGTGTGACAACACCTAAGGTGGTGCCCTTGGAAGCCCTGTGCAAACCACGTACGATCATGGCCAAGATTATCAACCAGTGAGTAGCTATTGACACATTGCTTATCCTACTATTTATGTCTTTACCAAATGTGAGATGTAATGAAACTTTAAAGATTGGTAAATTTTAATCACATAATGTAGCATATTCTAACTCATTTATAATAGATTGCTCAGTCTTTACAACATTATGACTTGGCTATTTTTCCCATTAATTAGTTATCGATGGATGGATGGATGATTAATTAAGAAAATCCTAAAAAAAAAAAAACCAACCGTGGACGTTAAAGACTTCTGGATCTTTTCATTTGGAATGCATTACTTCTAGCCTACGAGGACACACGCATTCATGTGTGCATTGTGCACTAAACACTACAATTGTCGTGGGTGGTTGACTGAATAATTACTTAACAGTGATCATAGCAATAGCGAATTACATTTACTATATTCAAGTTTTTATATTGGGTTTGAGATTAATCTTAATGGAAAAAATATGATAATGAAAACCGCCAAACAACACATGCATGGGATTGTAGTTTGCCAGAATTGCCTTCTCCACGTTGCAAGAACATGTTTCAGTGCTTTCTCCCAAAAGCAGCGCCACTTAGATGCCACCTCAGCCCATAATTCAAATTTTCAAGCTATTAAATTAAATCCTTTAATTTAATGGCCATGTAATGTTCGTCCACTGTTCAGTTATTCTTCTCAGAAAGATTACAAGCTTTTCTAATCATCCGATTCTTCCCTTAAAGAGCTTCAGCTTCCCTACTTATCTGATAGTACAAGCTTGCTATGTAAAATCAACCTTTTACCATTTCTCAATGTACGTGAAAATTATTTTCCTTGAGAATCATCGCTTACGCGGGACAATTATTTTTCACACAAAACAAGGTAAGAACTAAGAAGAGCGGTTTTAGCAAGATTGTCATAGTTAGCATCCTTAATTTTGGTTAAAAACTTTTGACTCATTAGAAAATTTTTGCTGACACGTCAGAGGGTTTTTGATTTATTTATGTCTTTGTTTTTCGCTTACGTACAAAAGTTTCTTACCTCAAATAAATTAGCTATTTTATTTTGGTTGAAAAATAAATTAGCTACTTTTTGTTGGGTCGAAAAATTAGCTATTCAATGGACCTTTAAGTAGGCTTTTAAATTTTACTTGACTCGTTAAGTCCTAGTATATTTCTTACCGCCCACCTTATTATTACTTTCCATATCCACTGCTCCGCTAAAGTATATCATATGTATCAAAACTTGTGTACGGCACTCATTTTAATGTCAAAACTTTCAAAACATCACTTAAGTGCCAATTTTTTTGAAAAAATGCTCACTTCAGTGCCAACTCCGATTTGAGCTGAGGTGGCTCTCCAGAAACCCAACATGGCTTATTTTAATATTTGAACTGATGTGGCTCGTCGGAGTTGGCATTGAAGTGAGTTTTTTTCAAAAAAAAATTGGCACTGAAGTGATCATTTTGAAAGTTTTAGCATTGAAATGAGCGCTGTACACAAATTTTGACACTTGTAATGTACTTAAGCCCCACCACTCTAAGGAAGGCAAATTAAAAGATAACGACCCTGTTCAATTTACTTATGCTATGGCAAGTAGAGTGATGTCTAATAGTGGAAAAGATCTCATTAGGGCACGGTTTACGGTGAGAATGGACCGGATTGATGGCCCCAATTCTCAATATCTAGAACCGTGGATCGGGTCGGACCGGACTGGACCAGTAATTCAGTTAGGTTTCTAGGCGGTTCAGTGCAACCGATAAATGAAAGTAAAAAGTGAAAGCTCACAAATTGACTCCTATCTGACTCCCATCCTTAAATGATAATATAGCATATAACAAAGCAGATCCAGGTTCAGCTTTATGCATTGAATCTGAACAAACAACATCCAGTTCTGAAACTTGAGAAGTGGATAACAATACTAACATCAATCAGAAACTGACCTTCAGTTTGGACGACTCAAAAATCCCACAAAGTTGAATACAGAACTCAAACAGATAATTCACTTAGCCCTCTCTGATGCTGAGGTTATAGAGGTACCATAAATAGACTAACAAGAAAAGGCCTAAAGAAAAGGTACTTACCAGAAAGACAGAATATGTTTGATGAAGGACAGTCCGTTTTTATCAGAAAGAAATCTTCTCCCTTCTTAGAAAACTCATTTGGAAGCAGCGGCGCTTTGACTACCATAAGCGTTTACTATGAGCGGTTTCATGTATTTCTTCCTAGGCATACCAGTCAATGTACAGTGGAAGCAGATTGAATTAAGTTGTGTATTCAAAAAATAATAATTAAAATTAAAAATTTATCGGTCCAACGTTCCGATTCCTCCTCAAAATTGGGAACGGGACTATTCGGATACCGGTTCCACCTTGAGGAATCAAGGACCAGACCAATGACCTCCAAAACCAGACCAACCCGTCAGTCAGGTCTGAGCGGTTCCCAATCCGTTCAATCCATCTTGCTCACCCCTAGCACGTTTATTTTAGAATTAATTGAAGGTTAATTAGGAAAATGATAATGAATTGCCTTTATGGTTGACCTTGAGAACTTTGTAATCTGTTTATCATATGGACCTCTAGTATCAAGTAGTACTAATAAATGTGCACACGCGTGCGTGTATACAAAGAACTGACATTCGAAAAGATTAAGCAAAACCATTTAATTACTAAATATTTGAATTGTTAAATAATATATATAAAAAATTCCATTCACATTTACAAAGAAAATGTATGATAACAACGGAAAGTTACAAATATTTCCAGATTTGTAGTTTTTCAGGAAGGTTGGCGATGGATAGAAAGGACTGTCCTTTATCATATTTTTATATACATTCATAGCTCAAAGTCAAAAAGCCATCGATGCCAATAAAAACCTTTTCTTCAACCTCTCATGGAGGAACAAAACGTGCTAGTCGTGCTAGTACTAGTATTGGTCATAATGTCTCCTATAACCATCGATTGGGTTCACAAGATATTTCCGAGCCCTCCCTCTGTCCCCATCGTCGGCCACCTCCTTAGCCTCAAGAAGCCCGTCCATCAGGACCCTCCTCGCCCTCTCCCGAACCCACGGCCCCATCTGTTGAGGCCGATGTCTTGTATTCTGTTATTGAGGAGATTATGAGGCGGTTCCAAAGGCCCCCTGACGACTGGACAGCACGGGGGTCCCGCTCCCCGGTGATGGGCGGGGGTCCGGGGGGGTCGCGGGGGCAGCGCCCCCGAGCCGCCAGAGACATTTTATGTTTAGTCATATAATGATTTATATGGAAAAATTAAATATTTTAGGGCTATGTGGGCAATTTTGTAATTTGTACCATGTAGGGTTTCGCTATATATATTGAGGGCGAAACAGGTTGTAATCTTCTTCTCCAAGTTAGTGAAACAGATTTCATCTCCCCGTGGACGTAGGCAGGCGGAACCTCTCCGTTGCCGAACCACGTAAATTCGTGTGTTGTGCAAATTTCCATTACTTTCTTGCATCATTGATAGGATCGAATTGAGATATTCGACAATTGGTATCAGAGCCAGGTTCGGCAAGCTATCAAGATGGCGGGAAAGGGTTCGAGTGTCAAGTACGACATCGAGAGGTTTAATGGTAAGAACAACTTCACTCTCTGGCGACGAAGAATGATGGATCTTCTAATTCAGCAGGGCCTATCGAAAGTGCTGCTGGGGAAAGGGAAGAAACCAGAAACGAGTGATGAAGATTGGGCAGAGATGGAGGAAAGGGCGGTGAGCGCCATTCGATTGAACCTATCTGATGAGGTTCTGCAGTATGTGGTGGATCTCAAGTCGGCTCCGCAGGTGTGGGCGAAACTTGAGAGCATCTATATGACCAAGTCTCTAACGAACAAACTTTTCTTGAAAAAACAGTTATACTCTCTACAGATGGAGGAAGGCTCAGATCTGTTAGAACACATCAATACGTTCAATCAGATTCTGAGTAAACTTGCAAGTCTGGAGGTTTCGATGGAAGACGAAGACAAAGCCCTATTACTGCTATCGTCGCTACCAGCATCTTATGATCATCTGGTAACGACACTCTTGTACGGAAAAGAGACGCTCGAAACAGATGAGGTCACTGCTGCCCTATTATCCAATGATACGAGAAAGAGGGTTAACAGTGTTACAGCACAGGGTGAGGGTCTAATCGGAAAAGTCAAGGAGCAGGAACGGGGGAGAACATTCCAGCGGGGATCCGGGAGTAAGGGTCGATCGAAATCTAGAGGGGGTAAAACGAAACTCTCTTGTTATTATTGCAAAAGGGAAGGCCATCTGAAAAGAAACTGTTATAAGAGAAAGGAAGACTTGAAGAAGCATGATAAACCTTCTGATCAAGCAAGCGTGGCTGATAGCTCAGGCGGCGATGATGGAGATGTTCTCTCTATATCATCAGGTAAGAATCAGTTATTTGATTCGTGGATCTTAGACTCTGGATGCTCTTATCACATGTGCCCGAATAGGGATTGGTTTGATACATATCGGTCATACAGTGGCGGATCGGTTCTAATGGGGAATGATGCGGTTTGCAAAACCATTGGGATAGGGACTATTAAAATCAGAATGTTTGATGGTATAGTTAGAACTTTGGTGGATGTAAGGCATGTTCCAGATCTAAAGAAAAATTTGATATCTTTGGGCGCGCTTGATGTGAATGGCTGCAAGTATGCAGCAGCAGGTGGAGTCCTCAAGGTCATCAAGGGAGCTATGGTTGTCATGAAAGGTGAGTTGACTGGAAGCTTATACAAACTCATCGGGAGTACAGTAACAGGTGGAGCATCTGTGACTACAGTTGCAGAGTTCGATACAGATGACACTCATCTGTGGCATATGCGGTTAGGGCATATGGGTGAAAGGGGTATGATGGAGCTTCATAAAAGGAAGCTGTTAAAAGGTGTCAAAAGCTGCAAATTGAATTTCTGCAAATACTGCGTTTTCGGGAAACAGAGCAGGGTCAGTTTCAGAACTGCAAAGCATACGAGCAAGGATGTACTAGATTACGTACACAGCGATGTATGGGGTCCTGCACCGATTAAATCAAAAGGTGGAGCCGAATATTTTGTAACCTTCATTGATGATTACTCAAGGAAAGTCTGGGTCTACTTCATGAAGCAGAAAAACGAAGTCTTCTCCAAATTCAAAGAGTGGAAGGCTGAAGTAGAAAGGCAGACAGGAAAGAAACTAAAGTGCTTGAGAACGGACAATGGAGGGGAATACAGGTACACACCATTCGTAGAACTGTGTAGAGCTGAAGGGATCACACGTCACTTCACAACATCAGATACACCACAGCAAAACGGTGTAGCTGAGAGGATGAACAGGACACTTTTGGAAAGGGCTCGAAGTATGAGGCTGAATGCAGGGATGAGTAAAAGTTTCTGGGCAGAAGCAGTTAATATGGCATGTTATCTCATTAACAGGTCTCCATCTACAGCAATTGAATGCAGAATTCCTGAGGAGGTATGGACAGGAAATCCGATTGACTATTCTGGTTTGAGAGTATTTGGTTGTCCAGCCTATGTTCATGTACAAAGTGGACATCGTTCCAAGTTAGACTCAAAGTCTAAGCAGTGCATCTTTCTTGGCTATGAGAAAGGTGTGAAAGGATTCAAGCTATGGGATCCAAATGCACGGAAGACCGTGGTTAGTAGGGACGTTGTCTTTGATGAATCCAACATGGTGAAGGCAAGTAACAGTTCACATGTAGATGGCAGAAGTGAAGAAGGATCTACTGTGCAGGTGGAGTTAGGTGAACCAGAAATAGCGAGAGGAAGGGAATCATCTAGTTACTCACCAGAATCACAGGAGACGGTAGAAGATACCCACACCATCGCAGAAGGTAGAGGAAAACGTACTCACAAAGCACCTGTGAGATACGGGTTTGAGGATATGGTTGCTTATGCCCTCACAGTAGGTACGGGTGATCCATCTTCCTATCAAGATGCGATATCTGATGCTGATAGTGATAAATGGATGTCAGCTATGATGGAAGAAATGGAATCCCTACAGAAAAATGGGACTTGGAAGATTGTGGAGAAACCTAAAGGGCGAAAGATCATTGGTTGTAAATGGATTTTTCGCAAGAAAGAGGCAGTGTCTGAGAATGAGCAGGTAAGGTACAAGGCTAGACTTGTAGCCAAAGGATATGCACAGAAGGAAGGGGTGGATTATAATGAAATATTCTCTCCAGTAGTAAAGCACACTTCCATTCGGGTTCTATTTGCCTTGGTAGCCATGTTTGATTTTGAACTGGAGCAACTTGATGTGAAGACGGCGTTTCTTCATGGAGACTTAGAGGAACAGATTTTTATGGAGCAACCTGAAGGGTTCAGAGTTCCAGGAAAAGAAGATCACGTTTGTCTGCTTAAGAAGTCACTTTATGGTCTTAAGCAATCTCCGAGACAGTGGTACAAGCGTTTCGATCTTTTCATGACGAACACTGGCTATTCGAGAAGTGAGTATGATTGTTGTGTTTATTTTAAAGTGTTAGATGATAATTCAATTATCCTTTTGATGCTTTATGTTGATGACATGCTCATTGCTGCTAAGGATATGCGTGATATTGTCTCTTTAAAGTCCTTGTTGAATAATGAGTTTGAGATGAAGGATCTTGGTGCTGCTAAGAGGATTCTTGGTATGGAAATTCACAGAGATAGAAGTGCAAGCAAACTCTGGGTATCTCAAAAGAGGTATGTTGAAAAGGTGCTTGAGCGTTTCAACATGAATAAGGCTAAACCAGTGAGGACACCATTAGCTAGCCACTTCAGGTTATCTGAACAGCAATGCCCCACAAAACATGAGGAGATTGAGGAGATGTCTCGAGTTCCCTATGCTAGCGCAGTTGGAAGTCTCATGTATGCTATGGTGTGTAGTAGGCCAGATTTATCTCATGCAGTCAGTGTTGTTAGCCGATACATGAGTAATCCAGGGAAGGAACATTGGAATGCAGTCAAGTGGATATTTAGATATATGAGCGGGACTGCAGATTTGGGTATTATGTTCAGTCGCGACGGAGGTTCGAAGGAGCTAGTGGGATATGTTGATTCAGACTTTGCTGGTGATCTAGACAGGAGGAGGTCTACTACAGGATATGTCTTTACATTAGCTAGTGGACCTATCTCATGGAGGGCGATGCTCCAATCCACAATTGCATTATCTACTACAGAGGCAGAGTACATGGCAGTTATAGAAGCTGCTAAGGAAGGGCTCTGGTTGACTGGGTTGGTTCGTGAGTTGGGTTTAGAGCAAGCAGGTGTGGTGTTACATTGTGACAGTCAGAGTGCCATACACCTCGCCAAGAATCAAGTGTTTCATGCAAGAACAAAGCATATAGATGTGAAGTTTCACAAAATCAGGGAGCTTGTGTCAGATGGTAGCATTCACTTGAGGAAGATTCACACGAGTAACAATCCAGCAGATTGTTTTACCAAGCCAGTCACTATTGAGAAGTTTGGGTCCTGCTTGGGCTCAATTAATGTAACTCGCTGCTGAAGGTGAGGGACGCACTCAATGAGTGCGGGAGTGTACCTCTTATGGAGGTAGGGGGGATGAAGACATCTATATTATATTTTCACATTCTTTCACAGGTGGCTTTACAGAATCCAAGCCAAGGTGGAGATTGTTGAGGCTGATGTCTTGTATTCTGTTATTGAGGAGATTATGAGGCGGTTCCGAAAGGCCCCCTGACGACTGGACAGCACGGGGGTCCCGCTCCCCGGTGAGTGGGGGCGGGGTCGGGGGGGCAGCGCTTTTTTTTTGTGGGCAGCGA
>JAGVVM010019904.1:0-35527 GCA_019149425.1 Psidium friedrichsthalianum
AATAAGGGAAATAAATAAAATGGAAAGAAGAGAATGCCTATACAAGAGTGGATCACCTTCATACTTTTCGTCCACATGTGTTTTGATTTAAATTTTGGTCTATCATCAGAATGCATCCCCCTTGTTAAGCAGTCGCAGTCCCTTTTACGCCTCTCACATCCGTTTAAACGTCCCCATACACAAACCTCACAAAAATAATTTGTAAGTTATATTTATTAATATAAACACCCGATTTCCTGATTTTTATCCCGTCTGGCTAATCTAGGTTCCACCAAGAGGCACCCTGTCCTTTGATGAGGTTCACAGGAGCTCATCTTCTTCCTCTTCCTCCTGGCCTGCCTACCTCCTTGGCTACTGATGGGTCTGCATACAACTCCATCCATGAAACCATTTCAATTCCTCCATCTTTCCCTCTCCCGAGGAACCCAAAACACCACTCAGCCACCATAACTAATTTCTCTCTCTCTCTCTCTCTCTCTTCTCCTCTCTCCTCTCTCTATCTCTACAGAACTAAATGACTCCACACGTGCCGCTCCGCCCCAAGCCACCTCCATGGCTGTACAGACAGGCCACCAACCGAGCTCCAGCTCGCGCAAGGCCGCATCGTCCTCTTCGTCGGGGAAGCCGTCGGAGCAAGCCCTGAAGTGCCCCAGGTGCGACTCGTCCAACACCAAGTTCTGCTACTACAACAACTACAGCCTCACCCAGCCCCGCCACTTCTGCAAGACCTGCCGCCGCTACTGGACCAAGGGCGGAGCCCTCCGCAACGTCCCGATCGGCGGCGGATGCCGCAAGAACAAGAAGGTCAAGCCTTCCTCCGCCTCGTGCAGGCTCTTTCCCGGCGGGGCGGCCGACCCTAAGGAGTACTACTCCGTGGCGGCTGCGGCCCCATCCCACCCGGAGCTCGGCGGCTTCAAGCTCTTCCACAGCTTGTCCCCGGCAGTGGATTTCCATCTCAGTGGGCTTCCTAATTTCTCTAAGGCGGTTCAGAATCACAACCAGCCAGCCCCTGGAATTTATAGCCAGTTCTCCTCGTTTTGCAGATGCATCGGCCATCGAAACGGCCGCCACCGCCGCTACTTCCAGCGCTAGCACTTGTTTCTCTCTAGACCCGATGGCGGGTCCCAGCGGCTCTTTTCTTGGGTTCAACAATTATCACGCGCTCCCTCCCTTCATCACGGCTGCTCCGGGATTTGGTACTTCCGGTGCACTCCAGGAGCCAGGCGGTTCGCTGAAGGTCGACAGCAATCTCGCGTCCTCCATCGAGTCGCTGAGCTCCATCAACCAGGATCTACACTGGAAGCTGCAGCAGCAGAGGCTGGCTATGCTGTTCGGCAGAGACGATAACAACCACCACAATCCCAAGGCCGACAACAGCGGCAGTGAGGCTGTCTCATCGATCAACGTCGCCCCCACTTCACCTTTCGAGGACCAACCGCAGAACTTGCGACAGCCCGTCTTGTTCCAGAATCTGGACGCTGCCGGTAGCTCAAGAAAGGAAGGCTCGTCGGTGACGGAGTGGTTCTTCGGGAACGCGTATGCATCGGTTACAACTCCGAGCCCGACCAACAGCAGCAGTAACGGCAACGACAACAACAACAACAATACCTGCAACTGGAACAGCAAAGGATCGGGTCAAGGGTTTCAATACAGTGCTTTGCCCTAGCTGAGGATTTTAGAGAGACACAGAATTTTTATAAAAAGAAGAGGGTAAGTCTTTCAAGGTTCCATAATTTAGAAGCTGAAAAAGATAGCTTCAGAAACAAAGAAATTAATCAGAAATGTTGGGTTTTCCATGTCTGTTCATGTGTTTAACTTGTTGGGTTCAAACGAAATACACCTGTAACGGTAGCCAAAAAAAAAACGAGAAATAGCATGCTTTTGATGATTTCCTTTTGTATTAACTGTGTGTATTTGTTAAGATGCTAATCATTAGGTTTTCGTGTTCTCTAATTTGTAACCGATGCTGTGTAGAGTTTCATGGTTATATTTTGCAGTTTTTCCCCCCTTCGTTCATGCTTGCGTTGCTTGCTTTCTGTAAGTAACGTTAATTTCCGTTTCATTCTTCTTGTCTATATGATTTAACCAAGTGGAAATGGGAAAAGCATCTCCTTTGCATTGGAATATTAGTATCTTATGTCTACTTGAGCATTGGATTGATCTCCTCAGATGTGCTATCTCTCCTCTCATCAAAATTTCTGTAACCGGAATGAATTCCCATCTGGGCTAGGTTTTCTTAATGAAGTTCGAGAATTGGTACACAAGATTTTCGTGTACATTCATATGGGATTGGTACAGTAAAATCTACTATCTTATCGAACGAACAGCAGCTGAACGACCAACGCATGCAACGACAACAGAGAGTTCGAATTCAAGAACCGCACCACTATTCACCGATTGGGGAACATAATGTTTCGCTTTACAGGACATTATGGGACCAAAAAAGCAGTAGTCCTTGCCCCTTTCCTTTTACATCATAACCCTATTGAAGATGAAGAGGACTCGCGGATCTCTAACTTCGGCCCCCCCTCCCCCACGATCGCTTTGGGATCTGGATGAGATTTTTCAATTTTTTTTTCTTGGGACAGACTCTCATCTTTGAGTTCTTCCATGCTGTTCTTGGTCTGCATAAATTTACATATTTATGCAGAATCAGAACTCTCTCTCTCTCTCTCTCTCTGGTCCCTTATAAGCAACTGATCATGTCTATATATGAAACGAACAGACTAGGACATCAGGTGCCTCTGGTCTCTACACCTTTCACCTGTATAGCCTTTATTGCAGAATCAGAACTGTCTCTCTCTCCTCCTTGTCTCGAGCAATAACTAGTTTCAGTGTGGTGCGATCCGGTGGCGTCTGGAAAAGCGACGGTTTGAAAATGTTTTGAATAAAAGACTGTCAACGTTTTGAATGGATACACATGAGATACAGACAGATTGGGTTCGTTCTTTGGGGAGTGAGCCCTCGTGCTAAATTGGAGGAGTAATTTACTTTTGGTTTGATCTGATCCCACTCAGCAATCAAAAACCTAACCAAAACGATCGATTCTCAATTTTTGGGATAAAAACAATATCTGATGGCCTCGGGATCGGTTCGGCCCAGTTCGGTTGATCCAATGAAACTAGTGAATTATTAATAAGGGTAAGCAACACGAATTTTACTTTTAATATATTAATTAAAATTAAGTTTACTTTTAAGAAAAAAAATAACCGGTGGATTATGAGATTTATATTTAAAAAATAAAGAAAAATAAATATAAAATAATAAGTCTATGATTGAAAATTATCGATTTCAATTTTATGGAGCCGGAAATCCCCAGGAATTGAATTGAACGAGCCGATTCAGTTCAGTTGGGAAAGTTCCTAATTCGGTCCCTCCATCTTGCTCACCCCTCCTATATTGGATTGGGCTGATCTCTCGTTACAACTTGTCTTTTTTCTTTTTTGCCCCTTGCTTTTTCTTTACTGGGTTTCGATTTCATGGCGAGTTTCTGTTGGACACAAGAGGAAAAAGCGAAGAAAAGGGACTGCTTTTTGTAACAAATCTCTTCTGTTTTGGTCACCTTTTGTTCCTTACTTATAACAATTCATGCGGGAACTATTGACCCCATGATTGTTGTTTGAGAAAAGGGATGGCAATCATTCCTGCTGCTTTTATAACTCACGAATCATGCCTCTCCCCTAAGAAATTGAAAAGCATAAGGCAAAAATAATTCCTAAATTTTGTCTAATGTGCAGTATAGTTCATGAACTTTTAATTTATTCAGCATGGTTTCTGAACTTCAGCTTGATGTTTAATGTGATCCCTAAAGTTCAAATTTATTCAATGTGGGCCCTAAACTTTTGGTACACGTCCAAAAGTAGCGCCTGAATTATATGAAAATATTCAAGTAGTCCCTCCATTAATTTAAGATCAAGAACGATATTGAACATTTTTTTTTATATAGTCTAGGGACTAAATTGAACATGTACTAAAAATTTAAGGATTACATCGAACAGATTAAAAGTTCAGAGACCACATTGAAAATTACACTAAAGTTCAAGAACCACATTAAACAAATTAAAGGTTCAGGGACCACATTGTACATTGAACCAAATTTCATGGATCATTCGTGTTGTTCTCTTGAATTGAAAAAAAGAAGAAGGAAACAAAAAAGAAAAGAGAATATAGACAGCCATGTTGGTAGTAAAAGTTCTTGAGCATGTAAATAGGATAAATTCACGACAAGTTAAGTTTTCAAGGGCTTCATCACGTAAGAAGCTCTACAATGGTTGACTTAGCAGCAATGCGACATGCGGGATCCGATAACTATACGCCACGAGCCTTCATAAATATGCCAAATCACGCGAAATCTCATAGTTTTGTTGTCATAACTTTCTATTCAAAGTTAAGCTATTTGTATTCTTCTTTACCATGTGCGAAAGGATCTAGACAGATGGGGCTTGTCGGTATCAAAGTACCTGCTGCCACACTCGGTTATGTGCATAGGAAATTAGGGATGGAAAACAAGACAGGTTTGGGAATTTTTGACCCTCTTTCCAAACTCATCCAGTTAATTTTTTAATTTTCATTTCCAAAAAATTCGTCGCACGTGCTTTATGAGTTTTGAAATAAAATGATCATAAACCCGTCTCATTAACTCTGTCAAATATCGCCGACAGATATGCGGCACTGCTGGTAAAGGAATTAGGAGATAGGGATGCTAGTATCATAAGTGTAAGGTTCGACTGTCGTGCTCTGCAAATAGGTGGAGCAAAGATCAGAGAGATGAGAGTTAGAGATAGAACAGACAAAAAGAAAAAAAAAACTTTGTCAGACATCTTTGACAAAAAATGGAAAAAAAAAACTGTGCTGGACATTTGCCAGCCACCATAGTTTCTTTGTTTCAACAAATATCTAGTATTAAATACATAATGAATTTTGTAAACATGGTGACATATTTAAAACAATGAGGGAATCTAAAAAATGATACAAAATAAGATTACAACAAATTACAATAGACCATTGTAAAATTTGAGAAAATTTCAAATAAGAGCCTGGAGTATCCTCATTTTTCAAATAAGGGCATGAAGTAGGCTTATTTCAAATAGGGCTTGAAATGCCCTCATTATTTCTGATAAGGGCTTTAAGTGGATATTATTTCAGATAATGATCTGAAGTGATCATACCAGTCTCCAAAGAAGGTTTGATTGACTAATCGGCCAGGGTTATTTTCATCATTTATTTCTTTTTAATTTTCTTCCTTTTATTTTTTTTTAATTTAATAAAAAAACTAAAAGATTACAAAAAAAAAACGCGGGCAAGAGGTAGCCCTCCTACCTATGGATGCTGACTCGGCGAGGAGAAGTGACCCTACTAACCAAAGGCCTTTGCTAGAGTCAGGAGAGAGCCACAACCCTCTCCTAGAACTAGGTGAGGGTGTTTGGCGACGCTGCCAGCCATCGTTGGCTGATTTAACTAAAAATTAGTTTAAAATTGCAGTTTGACGAAAATGTCCTTAATCAGCTGAAATATTTAGCCAACCGGAGGTCAGGCTCTTATTTGAAACAGCCGTGGCTACTTCAGACCCTTATTTGAAACTGTCATGTCACTTCAAACCCTTGTTTGATATAAGGACCACTTCAGATCTTTGTTTGAGAAAATGAGGGAACTTCGGGTTCTTATTTGGAATTTTCCCGCAAAATTCTAAAATCTGGCAATAAGATGAGAATTCAGGCTTGAAATGGTGGTTGTTACTGGACATGCTGGATTGGAATTTACTTTCATCTATTGATCAGATTAGGTTTCAAGTTTATTCCTTAGGCAAATCTTGAAATCGTCCTAAAAGTCTAGTAAGGTTCGAATAAGTATGTAAAACTAGAAGGTTTTTACTAAATAATGCCTGTGAGCACTTACTGAGCAACCAAATGAGAAATTATTGAGAAATGTTTTGAATATGACAAAATTATCGAGGGCTATGAAAGGTGTACTTAAATATGTAGAATAGCTTCTATATACTAGAGTCATATGCAAATAGTGTCGTCAACAGGACGTCTAACAGCATGGAAAGGCCCTATAGAAGCAGAACAAGCTATTGGATGAAAGATATATCCAGGTCTGAAATAACCTTCGTAAAAGGTGAACAAGCTGTAGAACAAGGTTTGTTAAAGTTTGGACAGGTCAGTGGAATGTAAACAACTTATAGACCATGAGGGCATCAATTTGCTTGGAAAAACCTATTTGTAGAAGAAGCAACTCATGCTATAGATAAGGTAGCTAATTCTAGATAAATGTAAAGCGTGACCCCGTTCCCCTTTTACATTTTGAATGAAGCGAGAGAAACCAAGCAAAAGACGTATTGACCCATATTAATTAAGGCTCGCATTATTTTCACACTCTAAATAGATACGACACTCCCTGCCTAATTGAGCTGGTGAAAATAGTCTTAAGAGAACTAATTAATCAAAATCCCAAATTGAAAGGATAAAAATTTCTTTTTTAAGGCAAAAACGTATATTGTCATGAAAATACGAGGCTGTCTATAGTAATTAATACAACGATGTTTTATGCCACCATTCTATGCCATTTTCTGTTCGTTTTTATACAAGTTTCATTTCCTCTCTTCTGCTTACTACATGCTCAAGTTGATTACTATAAATGATTTTGTGTCATGAGTTTGAAACTTATTTGTGATCTTTATTAATTAACATATCTTAAATTTAAGTTATAACGATAGAGAGTTCACAACTATACCAAAGAATTGCTCTAAGAAAAAACTTGACAAAAAATAGTATATATTTATAAGAGTTATTGGATACTGACTGTAGAGACACATTGCAAAGAAAAGTACTTTATCAATATTCTTTCAACTTATTATCCAGATTACTAAATTTGTCAAATTACTTTAACCTTAGAGGATTCTCGTAAAAACAAATTAAGATGAGAACTTTTTCGGAGTTGAACACAAAAGAAGAAGAACCAATTGTTCAAGAAAGGTTGACTAAAATCATTAGATTTATTCATCCATATTAGGTATATTTTTGCTCCTTTATTCATATATTAACAACTAGTGATGTCGAAGTAATAGTTATTCTGGCCATTTGAATTTGAAGGTATGTCTAAATTTATTTGTGTAACTATCTCAAAAATACTTAATATTAGATGATTCTCGTCAAAAGGAAACGAGCATGTAAAACTTCTCTGATTGAATGCAAAAGAAGAAGAAGCAACAATATATAGAAGTTCAAAAAAAATTATTAGATTGATTGATTTACAATAGCAGTATATTTTGTTGTCTTTCATCAATCTTACCATTAAAGAGGTCGTAGTGAAGACTATTTGAAACCATTTAAATTTAAGAATTTGTTCAAAGTTACAAGAGATGAAAATAGCGCAAAGCCTAACTTAATGTCCCATTAGTGAGTTTACCAAAGATATGAAAGGTTCCCACTTTGAAATCTAGCCTTATACTTCTGTAATTGGAGTAGAAACAAGACTTTATGGCATGTTTGACAACGATGTAATAAAAAAAATGATTCTAATTAGAATCATATTTTCTGATTCTATTCCCTGGATGATTTTTTGGAAAATAAGAATGCATTTTTTAATTGCAAATATTTTCTGTTCTCGAAACGAAACACGTTTGGTAACTACACAAAATTTCTATTCAACTAGGTGGCGAGAATTCTTTTTTAAAAAAATTTTTCATCTTTCTAAAATATTTTTAAAATTTTTAAAATTAAATTTTTAATTTCCCCTATTTTATTTTTTAAAATTTTTTTCACATTTTTTGAATTTTATATAGTATTTGTAATTTTCTCCCTTATTAAAAAATTTTAAATTTTTTGTTAAATTCTAAATCTTATTTTTAAAGGTGTTTGGTAACGTTTTTGTTCCTCTGAATTTGTGATTTTTAAAAGTGTTCCTTTTTTTTTCAAAACTAAAATTTTTATTTATTTTGGTTCAAAATTGTTTTGGGAGCAAAATTAGAATCAAACTTATTTGCATTACCAAATATGTTTCTGATTCTTTTTTTTTTATTTCGGGGAATAAAATCAAAGGAATAGAAAATGTTACCAAACATATCCTTAATGACTTGCTCATACACCCAAGAAATTGGAAAAAAAAGAACAACAGTATCTGAAAAAAACAGGACTTATAATTTGGCCCCTCTGCAATCATTATCTCTATGAAAATTCAGTAGCCCAGCCATTGTCAATACTTGCACCGGATGAACAGAACTTCTTACAAAATAGAAAGGTTATGGCCATGATTCATCTTGACTTGTACCACCCGTTCCAACGTTATGATCCACATAATATAAGGCCCTTTCCGGTCCTAGCTTCACTTCATAAATCTTTTTATTGAATTTTGTTTTTCATAGGGCTCTCGTAGTACAACATTATCTATAGGATTAATACTACAAAAGGCCTCCGTTGTTCAATCCTAGATGTAGTAATGGCTTTGATACCAAAGAGATAGAGTTTCAGAAAAACAAGGTTGAAACGAGTATGCTATCCCCACTTATAAGGCATACTTGCCTCTTTGTTTCTCCGCCCTACTTCAGAAATCTGAACCCTTAAAGTTTCAAAGTTTCTGATCCATAGGTTCCACATTGTAGTAAGAAGGAGAGCTTACTTGAACCATATCACTCTACTGCGACCAACAACAAAATCCTAATCAGAAGAGATCATTCTAGGAGAAGAGAGAAATTTTAGAAGGCCAATAGGTTGCAGCACAATAGATTTTATTTCTGGGGCCAGGTCTACCTCCTCATTGCATAATACTATGCCTTCTGTACGCATGAAAAAAACTGACAAGCATATATTAAAGAGATGCATTGACACTCAATACACTACACACCTATGTGACGAGCATCTTTAAAGCACACATGCTGACACCACATACTACACATGATTCTACTAACACATCACATGCCTATTTTATTGTGGAATCCTTTTTCAGTGTGTCTGCTGAGCTGTCTGAGCTATCTCCATCCTTTTGTTGCCCGATAAGCTGGAATAAGGCTACTAATCTCTCACTGGGGACAAGAGCTAACAAGCAACTGGGTCATCAGTAGCCCTACTAAAGTACCAAGTCCTTCTGACTATGTTCTAAACTGGCAACAGGGAAAATGCTTTGGTCCAGAACAGAGCCCTCACTACATTGAGAATTGAACAAAAGAGTGGTTTTAATGCCTTGCAAAACCAGGTCGCTGAAGTGAAGACTGAAGTCGAAGAGGGCAAGACTCATCTTGATCGAGTTCGTCAAGAGTAAACCAAACTGCTGAAGTTGAAGCTAAACTTCTCCAAACATGTGAATCAAGGTTGAGAAAGATGAAGGTAGGGCTTATTAGACCCAAGCCAATCCAGATGATCAGTAAAAGGAGATCTAAAGACTCAAAAGGCAAATTGAGGAACTAAAATCCAACAAGGAGAAACCATATGTTTCTTCCTTTGATCCCTTGTGTTTGCTCCTTCATGGCAAAAGCCATCCCTAGCAATCCACTGGTCCTTTTGGTCTCAACTCAGCTCGTCTTCTACTCCATCATTTCTTCCGATCTTCCTAGCTCACTCTAGCCGAAGACATGATTTAAGGGCAATCAAAGATAGATTTTTATTCGAAAAGGCTAAAAACGGCCTAAGTTCACCAAGCCTTTCGAATTTTGATTCAGACTCTGATTTGCCCAAACATCATACATCGCCAATGATATCCAATCCTCTTGAGAATTTTCTTAGAGAACAAGCCAACTTGAGCAGCATCATGGTCGTCAATGAACAAAACACCAAACTGAAAGCCTTTCTGAGTCTAGAGAATCTGACACAACAACGTCTACTGAAGAAGCTATTAATATTGGCACAGCTGAGCCCCAAGGGGCTCTTATCAGTTTCATGATGAAGCCAGGAAGAAGTCCAAGATGTGATATTTCAAATTATCAGGGGGCAACTCCTGGTAATACGCCTGCAAGAGGTCTTACCTTTACATCAAAATCTTAAACTGATACACATATGACAAAATTAGCCTCCGTTAGTTTTTGTTAAATTGGATTAATACAATGATAAATCTTGAACTGGTACAACTCCGACAAATGGATGGTAAAAATCCTAAACTAGTACATCTATCAACTACTACGTATCATCTAACTTGGCAATTTGATGGTAAAATTTAATGAAAACTAACAGAAGGTAAATTTATTACAAACTAAGTAACACTGACGTCGGCACATGACACGTGGCACGATACTATACTACACGCTGACACCTTATTTCTAAAAAAAAAATAGAGAATATTGACCCGTTGAGACATGTTGGGATATTATATGTATGTTTTTTGATATACATGATAAATTATCATATAAATATTGGCTGTTAATTTCTTCTTTTTCTTTTGTTAAAGATTCAAGATTATGTTTTTTTGGGGCTGGTTGGGTATATATACTATTGACCCAATACCCCCCCCCCCCCAAAAAAAAAAAAACACAAACTTTAGACTTTGTCCCAATTATTTCCAAAACTTTTTTTCATTTCATAAAAAACCCCATTTTTGGCCTCAATCTCAATTATATCCAAAACTTTTTTTGTCTCATAAAAAATCTACAACTTTTACTCTTGTCCCAATTCTACCGATCCAATACTCAAAAAACCTTAACTTTAGTATTTGTCCCAATTATATCCAAAAATAATTTGTCTCATAGAAAATCTCAAACTTTTAGTTTTGGCCTAATTCTACCACCACTAGCCTTCCATCTATAATTACTATTAGTTAATCTTATATGGCTCAAATTTTTCTCACTGAACTTACCAATAAATCTTCAAAATTCAAAAATAGCAAGTTTCAAGGATAGAGAAATTTGAGATTATTTGTCTAGATAATCAAGTCTCCACATCTAGCCGTTTTTTGGGTCGTTGAGTGTCGAGGAGAATTTGAAACGCACCATCTTGAGTGGCTCTGTATCTCTCGATAATCTGTAGGGAAAGCAAACAATAGAAGAGAAGTTACTAGGTTTTTTTCATGTCAGCTTTGCTAAGGTGTAATTCTTTAACGACGTGGAAATGTCACATAAGATTAACTAGTGGTGATTATGAATGGAAGAGTAACGGTGGTACCATTGAGGCAAAAGTAAAAGTTTGAAATTTTTTATGAGACAAAAAGAAGTTTTGAATATAATTAGGACAAATACTAAAGTTACGGGTTTTTTTGGTATTAAATTGGTAGAATTGGGACAAAATAAAAGTTTGGGAGTTTTTTATTAGACAAAAAAATTTTTGAAAATAATTGAGATAGAGGCTAAAGTTGAAGGTTTTTTGGGTATTAGGCCATATATTTTTTAGGGCTGGCTGGGTGTGTGTATATATGTACCAATAGATTTACATTTTGACCTCTAATTTATTGAAAATTCTTAAAATTGACTTCATACGTGTTGAATTGGCGTGTCGGAATGCTGGACTCACGAGTCGCAGACTTGTCCGAAGCGCTAGTCATGTGTCGATCATGTGTAGAAGTCCGACACGACACAGAAGCCCCTAGAGATTATTCGTGCTTTCTAGATCACACATCAGTTTGGGGTTTTTGGTGTATGAAAATTGAAGAGTAAATTTGTCATAACGTACTAATTTTGGGTTTGTATGGTACTAACGCTTTTCTATTTCGGTTACGGCTCACCACGCACCATCATGACTCTAAAGTGCGTCATACTAATTTGAAATAGCGCGAAACTTATCTACTAATGCAAATTTAGACGCGGACGATCCGACATGAAATGTCCCAACAAGCTTCGTGGAACGGCCCGCCAAGAAGAATAGTTAAGTTTCTCGCGAACTAAAAATCCACGTCTAGGCTCCTTTGTTCCCCCTAGAGAAGGTAATACGAAAACGGAGACTCTTTGACACGATACGAGATAACAAAAAAAAAAAAAACACACAATGCATTGCTAGGAAATTTCAATATGACACGATATAAATATGCCCTTTTCGAACACCAAAACCATCCGAAAATCCAATCCTTTCTGAGGAAATTTTGGGTCCGATGCACACTCGGATCGCACCTAGTATCTCCCGACATTATCTTTCTCAAATACTACCAATATTCCCCTCTTGAGGTCGATACTCAACATTATTCATGATGATGTCAGCGACGGCATCACCTAGCCAAAGTCAGCCTATTGCCGCGTCTCCTGCCACGTCAGCCTGTTGTCGCGTCTTCTACAACGTTGGCCGATTATCGGAACCACGATGTGTAGCCTGCGATGCAGCCACATCATTCTGTTGTCAAGTCTCCTGCCTCGAAGCCTGTCACACACACACATATATATCTTAATTATGCATATTTTAGATTGATTATGACTTATATTGTAATATCACGAAGAAATTACCAAAAAGTCCTAAACTTCTTCTTTAAGCCAATTCAGTTATAAATTTTTTTATTTGTGTTAATTCAATCCATTTGCCTGGTCAACGCTGATGTGGCACTGTCGGCGCATATTGGACATTGTGAATAATTTTTTTTTATTTTTATGATCCCTCGCTGGCCCTTAGGTTTGAAAAAAAAAATAATGTAAAGAAAAGAAAAAAGAAAAAAAAATCGTAGAAATATTTAGACATAACTTGCTGTCAACAATGAAAAAAGAAAATTCATCGAATAATTATTTCAAACAAAATAAGGGTATTACATGTTCTAGGGTTTGCTGGAGCAAAACAAGGATGCAACATGTTCTAGGTTGGTATGGCAGTGCTTTTCCCTTAAATATAATGAATAGCCCTCATGCATAAACATGCGGTTCAAAAGCACTTCTTCTTTTTCCCTTTTTGTTCCGCATAATTCCTTCAAGAACAGTGAGGCGGAGCTGGTCCTTCTGAAAAATCTTTTTGTGTCCTCCTCCTTCTGTGCCATCTGATCTTTACGTGCGAAACAAACAAACCGTCATGGCCATGGGCACCTGCATTATGCTCGTGTCCTCCTCCCTTTTTTCACTGCCACATTAACTTGGACTCTCGTGTGGACAGAGAGAGAGAGAGAGATGAACATGATTAACGTGAAGGAGGCCACCGGAAGAAAACTCTTTTTACGCTGGGGACAGCTCTGCGTCGTGTTGAGCTGTCCAATGCTAACTGTTCGGATGCAAGAAGCACATGATCGATTCAGAGCAAACTCCAAGGTTTCTCCGCTGAGTCGGCCACCAACCGATCCATGAGATTTTATGAGACCATTATCAACTTTGTTCTAAAACTTAAATTATTGGATGGAAAAGTGATTTATTATTCAAATATTATAACATCTCCCTTTTGGCCTTAGCTTAAGATGAGGAAATATTTCAACTCAGGATCTCATGTCTTATTTTTGACTTCATTGTACAAGTTTTAGAAACTTCAGTACGCTTATCTCAAAGAATACTGGCTTCTCACCAGCTAACCAAAATACTTCAAAAAATAAAAAAATAAAAATCAATCTATATTGTATTGTTTGATGACTAACCAAACTAAATCCACTAAAATAATGGTACAAAAAAACTTTAGAATATCGTGAAACAGTGGAATTTTATGGAAGTTAATTTGGAGTTGCGGTTTGAATATCGTCCAATCCTTTTTCGGCTTCTCTTCTTCCTCATCTTTTTATTATTATTATTATTATACCCGTCTTTTCCACTTCCTTCTATTTGTTCGTTTCCTCTTCTTTACCCAACCGCCACAAAATTAATGAATGGGCCGATGAAATAACTACATGGGCTTGGGTCTCTCAGGCCTAAAATAGGCCCATGTGTTGCATTTGATCTAAGCCCGCCCCCCCCCCCAAAAAAAAAAACTTGTTTTAGCTACCAAACACTGTCCGACAGATTTCTTAAATAGTAGAGGGCTCGTTTTTCTCGCTCGAGAGATTTCATTACATATTCTGAATATTTTCGTTTTTATTTTTTTTTTCCTTGAAGAGAATGATCACTAAGGGGTGTTCTCGCAGGCTATGGGCGAGGCCAGCCCCCGCCAGGTGAGGCCGATGGCCATCGAGGGTGGCCTCCTCGACGATCGCCTGGCAGAGGGGAGCCCCTGCCGATGGCTAGCTAAGGCAAAAAAAAAAAAAAAAAAAAAAAATAATAAAAGGAAAAATATTCATAATATGTAATGACAAAAATATAATTGGTCTAAGCACTTTTTTAAAACAAAGAAAGCACTTCGGCCCCTTATTTAAAATATGGTCCACTTCATATCCTTATTTAAGAAAATAAAGGCACATCATTCTCTTGTTTGAAATTTACCCTTAATTTTGTAACTCTTTTTGTATTTTCAAGTAAGTAAGTTCATTTTTTGACATTACTTAAATTATTAAATTAAGTGGGTAATATCTCCTAATAAATGGGTTAATTTACTGAAAAACTCTCAACTTTAGGTTCAATCTTAATTTTTCCCCAAACATTTTTTATCTCATAAAAAATCATAAACTTCTATTCTAATCCCAAATTTGTCCGTGCTTGCGAAAATCGCCATTGATTGGGGGCTAATATATTTTTTTTACAAGGTGAGGATCTTGATGGAAATGCACATTTTGGTAAAGAAATTATAAGTATTTCTAATGTTGATAATTCGAAAAAATTATGGGCGATTTTTGGATATTTTGGGCAAATTTAACATCAAAATAAAAGTTGGAGATTTTTTTTATGAAATGAAAAAAGTTTGAGATAGAATTAGGACTCAACTTAATTTTTTTTTTAGGAAGTAGACACTAATGAATTTACATTTCAAAAATATTAACTTATGACCAAAAAAGAGCCTAAAAAAGCATCCTAACCTCTATCTTTGGCAGGATCGGAAATTGTGACCAACAATTTTCAGTCTGAAGAATTCTTCAATTTCAGGGAAATCTCTTCCCAACCGCAATTTGGTCCCAAATTTCTCTGTACGAGAAGCTACTACAATGCCGGAAGAAACCCTAGAACGCCGGAGCTCCGTCGCCGCTCCTCTCGTCTTCGCCGTCGTCATGGCTTTCCACTTCCTCTCGTGGTGGTTCGACCGCTTGAAGAAGGTAAAAGTTGCCTCCTTCGGCGTTCGCGGATCCTCCGCGATGAACCACTCGAGTCTAGATTCGAAACCCTCTGAGACGATGGAAGAGTTGAGCCGGAATGCTGTGATTAAAAGGGGGTCGAAGCGTTTTGATCAACGTGGTTTTTTTTCTTCTGTTTTTAGGCAGGATCGGTGAGTGAGATGGAGATCCAGCTGCGCAGGGAGATTAGGGAGCTCTTGAAAGAGGCGAGCACGTTGTCGCAGTGAGTGATTTTCATTGTTCAGTTTTGCCGATTTTTCTTGGTCGTGACCGATGTGATGTGAGGTTTTGCTTCTGATGGCGTGCGGATGGAAAATTGTAATCTTTCTTTCTCGAATTATTACTTTTTCCTTGCTTGATTGATCATCTCTTCCTAAAGAGAAGAAACTTTCAATTTCTTCGAGATGTTAACCCAATGTTGCATAGTCCCTTTGGAAGAACATCATGTGGGTCACGCCCTTTTTTCCCCCTCCCTTCACATATGTTGGTACATATTTGTGATTGGTGCCTTCTGGGTTGTCAGAGAAATAGCTTCGATGCTTGTAGGCCTTAGCATCAACATGTTTTAGCTTCCTTGCATGGTCATTTTCAATATAGAAAGGGAAGCGTAGGACTTCCATCATATGTTTGTGGCTCTTTTAGAGTATGATCTCTTTCTGATGATTGTTCCTGTTTCGCTTATGTTTGTGTTTTCATTCTTTTTTTTTTATGTGAAAGTGGTCTACTTCTTTTTGCTAACCATTTTCTTACCGACATTGGATGCTGTGGGTTGTTGCATTATATTTAGCATGGAATCTAATTCCGTATATCGTATGCAATCCGTATGGAAATGACACGAATTATTGTTGGTTACAGGCCATCAACATTTGCACAAGCTGCAAAGCTTAGAAGATTGGCACATGCTAAGGAGAAGGAACTGGCAAAAAGTATGTTATGTAATGCGAAACTTAATAGTACAATTGTTCTGCTTGAATGTTGGTTACTTCAGGACTACCAGTCTAAACTTCTCTTATATTTCTGTTTTTTAAAATTTTAGTTGCATCTTGAGGTATTATATTTCTAGAGTGAGGTGGATTCATTCTCTTATTTTTCTCCTCCACACAATTCTCACTGCATCTATTGTATAGTTGCATCACGATAGAGTGATATAGTTACTTCTTGTTCTTGCTTTTAAGTTTTAAGCTCATCTGCTTCATCTTCATGGTGTTTGGCTGGTTGCACATGGGTCCTTTTTTGGGAGATTTAAATGAATAAACTTTCAGTGTTTGTCGAAAACTTGAGTTTTTGGTGGGGTTGTCTTTTTAGCTTTTTTGACTATTGAAGAATGCTCGTTATCTAGTTCTATAAGCTTCACCCGAATCAAGAAATCTGAGGTCGCTCTGCTTTGTAGACAAGGCTCCTTTTGTTCTTGACTTAGTAGCTCGTTTAGTACTCCCCCTCTTGCTCGCTCCCTTCCTCAAGAAATTTCATATTATCTGGTTCTAAATGATGAACTTAGCATTGCCATTAAGTTCTGGCACATTTAATGCTCCAGTGTACATTGGGTGGATTAATCCTTGGAATCAAAACTAGAGATGTTTGGACTATACTTGATTGTGCTCTTTGATACAATTTCCATTCTGGAGGTTAATTCTGCCCTTGTTCCTTGGAGATCGTTTTGGCAGCTTCCTCAGATTGCATTCTTGACCACTAGAAATATTGTTTTATTTTTTGTTTTACACTGTGATGTGTATTATTAACTTCTTATACCTTGCAGTTCAAGAATCACGCAGCAGAGAGATGAAGTACTCCTATGATTTGTATTCAAAAGTGCTGTTTTATATAAAGGTGGTTCTAGATTTATAGCATCATCCAGAATAATTTTCCTGCCGTTTTGTTATCGATGTTAATGTGTGCGGCTGTCTTCTGTAGGTGTTTACGTATTTTGTGCTGATTTGCTGGTTTTGGAAAGCTCCTATTGCCACGATATCTCAGCAGCTAGTTCAACCATTTGGTAATTCTTTGCTGTGACCTGAAACATGTGAAAGATTCATAGAGTATTTCCATTTGCTGCTTGTACCTGAATGCCTTGTATCACAGACCTCGATCAGATATTTTCTCGAAGTTGAATAGTTGTAATTTTTTTTTTTTAATTCAGTGATTACTACCTTTCAATCAATAATTACTTTAATTTATTTGCATCTATTTCAGGAAGACTGTTATCATGGGGAGCTGTAAGTTATTTAGGTGACCATGTTATGGTATGTCCAATTTTATTTAATATTTCCTAGCACCCTTGTCACACCTTACAGATCATGTACCAAAAACCAGAAGAAGGGTTCTTTGATTTTTTTTTTTGGGCTAAAGACACTGCTGATATTACCTGGCCACTGGTTCCCCCCGCAGCGGGTGGACTGTGTTTCCACATGCTTGCATGGCCCTTACTTCCCTTCTGAGATTTTTTGGAAGGTTAAAGAAATATGATATGTTTACAAGCATTTGCAATGCTTGCTGCTCAAGATAAGATGCATGCCGTCCTTTTTAAAAGCTGGTACTGATAATGTTGGTTGAGCAGATAATAATTTAAAGTAGCATTGAACATACTGATGCAAAAGAATAAAGGGGAACGAGTGGTCTACAATTGGTGGTTTTTTGTAGAACAGCTGCTGGTGCTCACAAACCTATTAATTGGAAATGTTGATTATTTTGAACTTTATGTCATGTAATTGCAGGTTGGGATCATACCCTGGTTGATACTATCTACAAGGGTCAGCAGATACGTTGTTAAACACTTCAAATGATAAATAGACAATATCTATCTGCATATATCCCTGATTGAAGATCCCCAATTGATCATCATTTCCGCTATGGGCGGGAGAGAGGAGGCCGAGTTTGTGCTGATTCTTTTATATTGGTGCATCATTTTGCCTCACATTTCTGTCTCTTTCCTCTTACACATTATATCTAAGTTCAGTTTTGGCGTTGATCATGTAATTTAGCCATTTTGGAAGTTCAATTTCTAACGTGTCACCTGAAGCCTTGTAGTAGAATTGAAACCACTTGTATAGTTAGTGTTGTGTTGTATGTTGTCAACCCACCAGAACCGTAGCAAAAGCGGGACTTCATAAGCATGTGTTATCGTCAGAACCTACTCATATCTTATTTTTATAAGTATGACCAAAGGTATCTGTCTGAGAAGACAATCCAGTATCTACAAACACTAAAGCAGACAACCGCCTTCTTTTGAACTTTGATCAAGCAACAAATTGCTTCTGCTTTTCTGTCCGTTGAATATTGTTTAAATTTGGATAACTATGAAATAGACTATGTGATTACGCATATTAGTACAAGTGCATTTTGGATAGTTTGATATTTCATGGGAATAAAATAAACTATGGGGATCGCCAAATTGGAAAATCAAGATATGAAAGTCATAAGAAATTTCAATGGACTTATGATATAAATCGTGGGTTGAATGAATTCATTGTGGTGGAAGTTTTTGTTTGTCAATTTTTCGATCATAAAATGAGACTAGATGATAATGACTTGAGTGATTTTCCATCGAAATGCATGGCTGTTGGAGATACTTGGCATGATTAGAACAAGAATCTTAAATTTTAGGTACTCTCTAAGGTCAATCGTTATTGGCTAAGTTTCCTCTGTGGTTAGTTTATAAATAGGTTTTAATTTCATAATTCCAAATCTCATCGGGACACAGTAAGATTGGGCAAATGATGTATACTCGCCATGATCTTTGAATCATGGGAACTGCAAAGGGCTTTATGATGCCAAATGGATAGGAGCTCTTCATTCAATTTTGATTCCCTAAATTTGATTCATGGATAACTTGACTCATCACACTTTCTTTTGGGCAAAAGAAATCTCCACTTGCAAGAAAATGAGAACATTACCACAACAACTAGATTTTTGTCTAGTGAGCTGTCCCATGTACTTTGGATAGAGTAAGCCTGTCAAGTGTTTTTTCTCCTTTCTTCTCTTCTGCTTCTGGTTATTGATGTGCAGAGAAAGTGGTAATAGATTGATTGCACTAGGAAAACTTGTGTAATGCTAACGTGGTCCGTGTGAGCAAACTCACTTACTTCATTGCTAGCAAAGTATTGGTCATTTTGACAATTGCCGGCAACCATCTTAGAATGTGTTATGATATCAGGTTTTGCAAAGATTTTTTTCCCAAGAGTCCATACTTGTATAATGTGAATTCCGAGATGTATCTGAATCACAACATTTTCATCTTATCTATACCACCGTAGTCTATAGGTACCCGTGTCCAAGAGCTTTCTGCAGTACGTCTAATGCCTACCCCACCTGCGCTCATTACTTTAAAACATCATGTTAATTTGAAGCTATACAAGAATTACCTAGCAGCACAATATCCCCAATGTAGTCGATGCATGACCAAAGAAGCAGAAATCTAACGACACCAAGCAGCACTTTTGAGTGAAAAGACAGAAGCCTGGCATTGTTCATTGTTAAATAGTGGGGATTCTTGTTAAAAGGGATGAAAAGCATAAGGGTAAGATGTCAAGATACAGATAATCCAAACCTTGTTTAACGATGAAGAAACTTCGTTAACGAAGTTACGATGAACTCTGTCTAAAGTTAAAACATGATTAACTTGTGAAAGACGAGCTGCACCTGGAGAAGCAAACAGAACTAGCATTTGGAGATTCTTGTGGTTCCTGTCTACGAACTTCATTCATTTCAACCAGCATGGCATGTACGCTTAAGCCATAAATAATTGACCAGACAAGAGAGAGTACTCGAATGTTGTATGATTGATCGTGTACAAACAGCTCACTCCCTTGGCTAATATTTGCTTCCAGTTCACGCGTTAAAAAACTACAGAGTAGTTAGTATACATGTGTTAGATATACTCAAAAGCTCCCAAGTAAAGTACAATTGTTGGATCATACACTAGTACAAGTGAAGAGTTCATCTTGACCAGATCTTTTTCTTGTTGTCCTTTTCTTTTGGACCTTGAACTTGGTCTCTGCTAAATCTCCTGCTAGTACCAGTAAAGGGACCGTTCCCATTTGTAGCCGGCTTTGCTGGTCTTGTTACCTTGGCGAGTTTAGGCGGGTCAGATTTTCTACCTCTCTTGTCACTGGAAGCGTTTGGTAGAAAGTTCTCAGTCTCTCCACTTCTAGAATTCCTTTTCCTAGTTCGGTCACGAAGAGATTCATAGCCAAGAAGAGAACCCTGACTAACTGGGCGATTCACTGAGTTCGTACTTCTCAGGATACGAGCCTCAATTTCAACCAAATTTCCATCATTTAAGCCGGTTTTCCCAATTGTTGGTGTTGCCCTTATCCCATCAGCATAATCCTGAATCAGCTTACCCTGCATTTCTTGCTCCTTCTGCCTCAGCTTCTCCTCAAGCTCCTTGATCTGCATCCCCACCAAAAAAAAAAAAAAATGGGCCAAACAATCTGTCACTATTTCAAAATTCAAGTTCTTCTCGAGGGGAGACTGAAGTGTTGATCAACTTTCCTAGTAATGTTAACAGGTACCGCTGATTTCGGCTTTCTAACAGTTGGTAGCAAAATAGTACAATCAATTAGACGATAATCCAATTTAAATGATAAGATGCTTGAAGATGCTTTTGGAGAGGCTATACCGAACAAATATAAAGTTTTCACAATCTGTATTTACGTTTAAATTAGTATATGATATGAGGCCCCAGAACTGACTGTGAATGAGTTTTAAATTGATTGTAACAGCGGCATGAAATCAATTATGACACCATTAACCAATTACCTTCTGATGGAGCACCAATGATTCTGAATTATCCTCTTGTTCTTTCAATTTTCTCTGCAGTTCTGTTATCTGGAACAAGGAGCAGAAAAAGAAAAAAGATGACTAAAGAGAGAGAGAGAGAGAGAGAGAGAGAGAGATGTTTGGAGATATTTTGCACTTCTCAATGATAGATAAACTGCTAACCTTCTCTTGAAGCATAAGTGCATGATGCTCAGACTCCTGCATATGCTCCTTTAGCTTGCTTTCAAGATTCTTGACCTGCTGCAAAGCAAAGAGGTCCTTAGATACTGTTTCAACATGACCATTCTAAATGTAGAGGTAATGTAGTGTAGTTGGCCTTTCTGGATTTTAGAATGTATGTTGTCATTTCATATGCTCCACATGATCCCAAGTTTATCCCCAAACCTGCAAAGCCTCTACAAATGTACAATAATAAAATGAATCCGAACCTTTTGTTGCAACATTGCAGATTCTGATTGTTCTCGCTCTCTAAGTTTGGTCTCAAGGTCTTTGACCTTTACAAAGAATAAACCAATCGAAATATGGATAAGTTAATTGAAAAATTAAAGCAGTAAATCTCTAAGTTAAAGAGCAACCTTTTGTTGGAGAACACAGAATGTTTCTTCCCTTCCCTTCAATTTATCTGATAGTTGTAGGGCTTGTTTCTCTGACTGATTTTGCAAAGCTGTCTTTAGCTGAAGTTGATCTTCTAGTTCTTTGATTCTCTCTTGTTGAACTTTGTAAGTCTGATCTTTACTTCTGGTCTTATTCTCTAAGCTTTGTAGGTTCTCCTCTAGCTTCCTCAAAGATTCATCTTTGGATCTGGACTCCTGCCTCACTTTGTCAAGCTTTCAGAAAAAATGTAATGGAGACTATGAGTAACACATTTATGAGGTCTATGGTTTGGACTAGAGCGAAGAAGAAGGTAACATTCAATGAAGCCTTATTGTGCTGATATGTCTGGTGAAGTACCACAAATAATAAAAGAAATTCTAGCCAAGTTTTCAAAAGATTACCATTGCTTTCATCTTTTGAAGCTCATTAGGATCAATTTGCTTCTTAGCAGGACCCAGCTCAATCCCTCGAACCCGAGTCGCGAAATTCAATGAACTCAAAGTCTCCCCTGAGTCCTTATCTGATGGGCTAATTTGCACAAACATCAGAGTTTTGGAGTCACCACCTGCCATACATGTGCAACTCTCTCATCAATAGACAGCTATTAGTAAGAAGAGTACAGGCAAAGTCCAACAATCTGAATCATCTAAAAGGAGTCTTTTGTTTGGGATTGGGCTTGAAGGGGAAGGAGGGGGGTGGGGGGGGGGTTGAGAGAGAGCAGTCAAAGTTACCTAGTGAATCTTGAAGCAAGTGTGTCAACTTGGAATTCCTAAAACAAATCCCTAGTACTTTTAGAACCACAGATAGCATTGTGTAGAGAAGTATAAAACCAATTCAAAAAATGAGATGAGACCTGTAAGGGATGTGACTGGATTTATTTGCCAAAGCAGATATGACATCTCCTAAAGCTGAAAGAGATTTGTTGATGCTCTGAGCTTCTTTGAGCCGTTCTCCTTGCACATCAGTCTTTGCCAGCCTCTCACTACCAGCCAAATCTACAAGCCAGAGCTTGCTCCTTGTGCACTCTCCACTAATCAAGTTCTTTGATCTTACCATTATGCATAGCATGCTAAAACAAGTAGGACGTCAAGCAACTTTAGTTAGCAGTGAGGAAAAAGGTCACGTAAATATCATGCAATGATATCCAAAATGACAGCTGTGTACCAGTGAGATCGACTACTATGCTCATTCACATTATTAGATCCAACAGCCCTAGCACTGCTTCCAGTCTGTAGTACATTCCAGACTGCCTTAATATTCTCAACTTTGGCTTCCACAATCCCGGGAACATTGTGAAATCCCTCAGATGCTTGTTTTATCTCCAATCTGGAAAGACATGTGTAAACAGTTATTATCTGATGAGATATCACCCAAACCTATGCAAGAGCAATTGCATGCTGAATGGAAAGCAAAGTTCCATTTCACCCGAAAAAGAAATAACCAAAGTTCAATATTTAGGGTCTTTTCACTCCAAAAGAAAAGTTCTTATTCTATTTATATATTGCACATGGGAAATAGATTGTACTTTTTGGATGGTGGTGCTGTAGCCAATAAGTCTCTTATCTGCTCATTGTAGACTTCAAGAACACTGACGGATATATTATAGACAAATGTGTCACTCCTTTCCTTAGCAGTTCTGAACAGTTGCTCAAGAGTCCGGTAGTTGACTCCTCGGTTTGTTCGGTGCCCTCCATTGTAAATGTCTTCCCTGTTCCTGTTTGCCCATAAGCAAATATGCAAACATTGTAGCCATCCAACACAGAGAGTACCAATGACGAAGCATCCGCAAAGACATCAACTGTCAAGGAGAAAATTAGTCCCATTACTTATTTATGACTTATTGTAGTAAAAGCCTTATATATCTTGTTACATGGCAATGAAAAGAAATGTACCTTGGTCATTTTTTGGGGTATAGACTCTGTCAAATTTGTAAGTTTTTCTGGTGGCACCACCTGTCAAAATGCCAAGATCTCCATCTTTCGCAGCGTCAAAGTCCACAATGGTTGTACATCCAGCTGATACCTCCTCCTTACTTAATGGACGACATCGGCAAAACACCCTGATATTTCCTGATAATTTACCCAACCATCAGATATATTTCTACGAAATGTACAAAGTACAAAATGTTTTCAAACACCTTTTGTCTCCTGAAGCTGGTTATAAAGTTTCCTTCTCTTTGTTTGTTCTTCACTGTACTTCATTTTGAGATCCTCACACTGTGCGACTGCAAAGTGCTTCCAGAATTCAGGAGAACACATAATGACACTGTTAATGGAAAAATAGACAGCGTTTCTCACACATACCTAGTGCTTGGACTCCAGAGACCATGTTGTTCAACTCGGGAATTGAATCAGCACATTCATGTGCCTCTCGAGAAAGCTGATAGTGCTCTCTCTTCATGATCTACATAACCAACCAATTAACCGACTTAAGAATTTCCAATAGACTGACCAGCAAATGCTAGCAAATTAATATTTTGTAATTCGATTGACTACCTTTAGTTTCTTGTCTAGGTCATGAACTGCCAAGGCCCAGAACTGCTTATCATGCTCGTACTTGCTGGATAAGTTCCTCAAATTGTCATCTTGTTTTTCAACAACTTGGTCTAGCGAGAGAGTAAAGCTAAGACCCGTAAATGTCTCCACAATGGATAAACAAACTACTTAAACATATGCATCAATTTAAATCAAGTGAGAAAGAAAGATTGATGACAAAGGCTGTACCTTACCAAATGTTTAGTTATCTAGTGATGTGCTAGGTTATCTCATATAAAATATCAAGAGCATAGACATTCTTCAGATCACTCATAGAAGAAAACACAAGAATCAAGAAATGTGTGTATTGTGTTTTACCATCTTGCACACTAGGCTATCATAATCGAGCTCCAATAGGAACTTACCCAAACTACGCTTCTCAAACGTCCTTATGTCAAGTTCCATCCTGACCTTCTCCAACTGCTCATTTGTTGTGGTTAGTGACATCCAAGCCTGATAACATTCATCTGTTTTGTGCTTGCACTGCACGGAAAGATCTTTAATCTCCCTTTCAAACTTGGCTGTTAACTTTGTTTGCATAATCTTCTTCTGCACGAATAAAAAATTTCTGAGAGGAGAGAGGAGTTGACACAAATTTTACATGCTTGTAATTTTCAATATTCCAAATTGATTAAGGTCTCACCTGTTCTAGAGGAATCTCTATCTCAGTAAAGCAATTATTGCACTTTATACATTCGCAAGTCCCCCGCGTTCCTGGAAGCAAATTGTAATTGTGAATAACAGTATAAGGTTAACATAGTCAAAAAGGAAATCAATACTGTCTAGATGGATGAAAGAAGATATTACCCAACACCTCTGGCGCTTTCCTAATGCAAATCCCACTTATCAAAGGGCTTCCATTAACCCCTTCGAATTTTATTGCAATTACACCATCTTCCTTCACAGATACCCAAAAATCAACTAGTTGCAATGCCTTATTGGCTCCAACAACACTGAAGATGTCAAAATCAGAAAGGACCTGCGCAATTAAGGAAAAGCATATACTTCAAATGCATTTCTCAGGGAGAAGAAATAACAAAAGAAAGGGTTAAGACAGATGATGGGAGCTAAAGTTCTTACCTTCTCTTCCTGCAAGAATACATTGAAAACCCTCATGCCCTTGGGTCCATTGGTGAATATAATTTCCACAAAATGAAGATCAACAAAATAGTCTCCAGGATGAAAATTATCGATGCGGTAACTAAAATTCCCAAATCGTGCTGATTGATAAACAAATGGATAATCACCAGCATCAACTATGATTTCATTGGTTCGCAAAGCATCGCCTCCTTCGTAGAAAGCATCATCACGAAACTTCATGAAGGAATTTACTTGATTTGAAGCCTCACCTCCGGCATTTAGAAACATCACATATTCCTCTAATCAAAGCAACATAAAACAAAATGGCCCATTTTGAGACAGCAGCTAAAGCATATCAAAATGAACATTTGAGTAGCATTAAACAGTAAATTATATCGAAAATTTATTAGCCAAGTTACAAAGGGATTGATTGCTAGCTAGCTATGTCTCTCTAAGTCTAGTCCAAATGTTGCAATCTCCAGCCAAAAAAAGAAACATACATGAGTGCTTTCTTCTCTCTTCCTAATTTAATCTAGTAACCATATGGAACACAAAAATTGGCATTGAATGTAGACAATCGTTAAGAACAAATAGGACTGCGACAATAGACAACTCAAGATATGCTCGGGAATCGATGCAGACCAAACTAAGATGGCGCGAATCAGAACATATAGCACATGGAGAGAGCACATAGTATTTATGCTGAAAACAATCTTTATGTTACAGGCAATGTGAGCTTCAAGTAAAGTTTAACTTGATGCCACGTAAAACAAGACATCATGTAACACGCACAAAATATTATTTCATGATCCTCTCTACACAATTCGATTAACTCGAGTGAGCTGTGATTATCCGACTTAATCTACTTCAGTGGCAGTTTGTTTCTATATTCACTTTTCAATTTAACTTTTGATACTCCTTAATTCTCCATGATGGTGGATCATTCCTTGAACGTGTATATTGGTTAAGATCCATTTCAAATAGCAAGTTGAGGTGATTGTGTTGGTCAGTACGCAATATGTAAAATTCAGCAAGCATGCTTCAAAAAATTTAATGACATTCCTGTTTGAGCTAGAAAAAACCTGGATAACTGAGGTTTCTTAAACTATTTAAAAAATCATCTTGAAACCATAGACTCAAATGAAAAAACCCTAACAGAATGACGGACCATCAACCAAAGCGAAGAAAAGACTCAATCGGGTCATTAGCTATAAAGAGCTCATGTCTTTGCGTCATTCCAAAAATTTTCCCAAATGAACGCCAGAGTGCGAAGAATTCGCTAACCTGGAGACGTTGGCATCGTGAACCCACTTCGAATTAGCCTTGAACCGGGATCGCAGAGCATAGACTCTATCAAACCGCCGTCGTCGCCCTCAAAGGAAGAATCTTGATCTTCCTTGTACAGAGATTCGACCCTGTCCCAGTCGAAAGCAGGGGGCTTCGAATCGAGGGTTTCGGGGCATTTGCCGAAATCATCAAGCCCACCGTCCTCCATCACAAGAACGACCCCAACACTGCGAGTACTCAGGGATTGAGCAGATTTCTCGAGGTGCGAAGAAGGAAACTCGTTTCGTGAGGTGTTCAGTACCGAGTGCGTTTTCAGAAGGAGAACCAGAAAAGGGAGTGAAGATCTGGAGGCGTCTGCACTTCATGCCATTTGCCTTTTCTTGGGCTTATCCCGATGCGTTCGAATTTTGAATCTCATTCGACCGTTGCGCCGGCATTATAGGGTGAAGGCTTCGTTGTCGCGTGTGGGCCCTTCGCTGAGCTCTTTTCCAGTTTTCCTTCTATTCGATTTTCAGAGGATTGATGGATTTATAATCTGGGACTTACCAATTTATGCATGTTTGAATTTTATAAATTGCATTTCATGTCATAGTAGCATAAATTGACTTATAACGAAAATGTGTTAATTTGAATCCATATTTTGACCAAAAAAAGAAAATTTGAATCAATACGCGAAATTAAACGTCATAACTCGTTTGACGTCATAATGACTAAGAGTGAGCACATTATTTTAATAAAGTACCATACATAATTTTATTCCGAAAGAATAAGGGACCTTGGGAGGGTCATTGCAATTAGATTTAGGTTTTCTCTTCTTCTCCTTCTTCCTTTTTTGTGCTTTTCTATTTTCAGTATTTTAATGTACTTTTTTTTTTAATCATATCCTTAGTGTGGCAACACTAGATCAGATCATATATGTCTATATCCTACGTTTATTTTTTTTTTCCTTGCCTTATTATATCATATCTCAATTTTTATCTCACTAATTAAACACTGCCTAAAAAGCTACAAGAGAAAAGTGGCTCGTCCGTTGCACCACTTGCTATGACTAGACAACTAAACACGATCGACACATTTTTTATTTAGCTTTGTATTGTCCGTTCGTATCGGCTGGGGCTGAAATTGAGTTAAGCTACTCGTGAGCAACCCAAGCTAAGTTTGACGATTACTCGAGAGCAACTCTTCTAGTTTTGAGTCGAGCATGAGCTCTAACTACTCAAGTATCTAGTTGAGTCGAGTTTGAGCTTGCAAATACTTAGTTCGACAAACTTGTGAATCTTATCAAGCTTCTTTGTTTTTTTTTCCCTCGAAAAGTTTAAGAATCAGCTAATTAAGCTTGAGCTCAAGTATTTTTATTTTCTATTTGAGTCAAGCTCAAGCTGCATATTTGATACTCAATCAAGCTAGAGTCAAGTGGAGCCCTGACTTAATGAGCTGAGTCGAGTTCAATTCTCCCTCAATCAACCTTTCCTTCTAGTGTTCATATCCAATCTATTAGAACTTAATTTTGTTTTCTTTAGACTACATTTGTTTCGCAAAAAAATGAATGATTTAAAAAAAATAGATCTTCCTCAAAATAATCACTTGTATCTCTTGACATAATTAATTAATGAAAAATATTTTCATTATCGACAACAACTCATATCTAAATATTTTTATGGATGATGAAAAATTTTTCTTTCACCCATTTTTGTAAGCAATACAATCGATTATTTTTTAGAAAAATAAATTTTAAATTATTCATTTTCTGCAAAAAAAAAAAAAACTCACCCTTCGTGTCAATCATTTTATTGCTTTTTTTCGTTTTTATATTACCGGGATAAAGGTCTCGAACTCTCTATTAAACAACCGTCTCAAATACGGCAGATTGTGAAAAAGGAAAGAAAGGTGAAATCCTCAATTGAGGTTATAAAAGCCTTACGGGTATCAATCTGACCCATCCATGGGCCTGGCGACTTTCGTGGCCCACCTAAGCCCGAATGGATGGGCTGGAAAATAGAAAAGGTCTGGCCCAACCCGAGTTGATTCTCAACAAAGAACAAACCCAGACCTAAACATTTTTATGCGACTTTTGGGATTTGCCCTGCGTAACAAAATCGGGGATTTTGGCCCAAAAAAACAAAATCAGGGATGCAAGATCCTTTACCCCCCACAAATGTTCTTCTTTTTCGATGTCTCAATCAATTTCGGCCATAGATGAATGTAAGGGAGATATGAATCCGGGGTCGAAATTTGTCGAGACACCAAGGAGAGCACCTTACGGAATAAAGGATTCGCGTTTCAAAGTTAGACTCGATATTTGGTTTAGCTTAACTATCGGAGCACAGCCCATATTCAACTAAGGTAGATTTTATGGAGTTAATGTTTCAACCTGGAGAATATTTTTCGTTCATTAATTTTTGTAAATGATACGAGCAATCATTTTTAGGACAAATTATTTTTTAAATTATTCATTTTTCGCGAAACAAACACGCCCTAAATAAGTCTTCACTTGGCAAAGAGACATTAGCAACTGCGGAAAGACCTACCGAGCAAGAGTTAGTTTTGAAATAGGTTTTATCAATCCAATTCACCTTTTTTAAAGCTAGACAAATCCAATTGATGCATCAGCTTGCTTTCCGTGATTAACCTAAACTTCTCCAATATCAGTTCTAGTGGATCTAGACCGGTCATTCTCATCATCTATGACATTGAATTTATAGTGGAAAAAAATGGGAAAATAAAAACGAAAATCTCTGAATGGTACCCCCATTATTTTGGTTAGGAAAACGTACAAGGATTCATAAGTTGTAGTCAATGTTTCGGGCGGACAGGAGAGACAAGACAAAATGGGCCTCGACAAACGTAGTTAATGGGACCTAAGAAGGCAATAGATGGACAAATAATTAAGGACAATACCAAGGCATCATCTAAAATCTCCATCATAGCCATTGAAATATATATATATATATATATATATATATATATATATATACAAAAAAAAAATGAAACACCATCACTTCAAAATTGGAAGGGAGATGGACATGGATGATGAGTCGAATCACAATGATAGAGACAGCCTTGTTCTAATTTCACAATCACGTTGTATCATGACTAAATACCTAATAATCATCAACCACTCTTTGAATATGGATGCGTCGCCGGACAAACCTTTGGCCATTATTAATTTAAATTTCTACGGACTCATTTGGAGCGCATCGAACCGGGAACATCACTACATAAGGAATAATGGGTTCTCCATCCCTTAACTCATCTCAATCCATGTCATATTTGCAGAGAGCTCGATGAACGGTTTTTCAATAATTAAGTTTCGAAATTTATCGTTGTAGCCACACATTACCTGATCTTGTCCAGGATGTATCGAGACAAAATTGAGGAGATGGATGGAGCTTTAGGTACGTCACTACAACCCGGCCTTAAATATCATGACAATAAATTTTTTGACATTACTATAAAAAGAGGGATTGATGCCATGGTAGTTCTACATACGTGTGATGTTTCTTCTCTGTTGTCGGATTGTGAGGTTCGTGGTTCACACCACTTCGAGAGCATCTTTGAAATTGTTTCCTCGAAAGATGCTTGTTTGAATAAAGCTATTGATTTTGAAGAATTCAATCCCACGTAGGAATTGCGCCATGTCAATTTTAATCCTATTTATCTCTCCACCTCACAAATATAATTTGAAAGCACTCGCTATCTTTCAACTAGTAAAGGGCTTATCGAATAAGGTATCCCCACAACACCCACACATATACATACATATATATATATATATATATATATATATATATATATATAAAAGCAAATAAAGGGAAATCATAGGCAATAAGGGTGTATTTGTTTCGTGAAAAATAAATAATTTAAAAAATATTTTTTTCTTAAAATAATTACTTATATTACTTACATAATGAATTAATAATTTTTTCATTAATTCAAGCAAGTTTTAAAATTCCTAAATTTTTTTTAGAATTTTTTTTAGAATTATTTGTTTTTTGTGAATATTCCTTCATTTGTTTGGTACCTCGACGAATATTTTCAACGAATCTCACCTATCGATACATTAATTTATAAATTTCATAATTATTATCGTTCACGTGGATGATTTTTTTACGAACGAAGTACAAATGCCTCGTGACGCACATTTGTTTTAACGTTTATAGGAA
Organism: Psidium friedrichsthalianum; assembly: GCA_019149425.1. Classification (NCBI taxonomy): domain Eukaryota; kingdom Viridiplantae; phylum Streptophyta; class Magnoliopsida; order Myrtales; family Myrtaceae; genus Psidium; species Psidium friedrichsthalianum. The sequence continues at coordinate 30,443 of JAGVVM010019904.1, forward strand.
GAGAACAGCAGTACACTGAGTTGATGTGAGATGGGGTGCTTCTTTGTCGCATTAACTAGGCGAAGCATCTAAAAACTTGTGGTTGAGTCGGACGATGGGACAAAAGTCGTACAAAAAAAAGACAAAAGGGGTCACAAAATTAGAGATGCCTTATCTGCCATATTCTCTAAATTTGGCTGCAAAAGAGGTGATAAAAAAATGTCATTGCTATTTGAGTGACTTGATTACATATCAAAATTTCTAGAATTGGATTGCATATTTTCAAATGTTTAGGACTTGATGGGATGTTAGACGAAATTTTTCAAGATTATTGTGGGAATTTCTCCAATTATGAAAACTTAAAATGACAAAAAACACAAATTCAAATGTTATATAACAAATGATTGTTCTAAGCTAACTTAATTAAAGAAGAACATCTCCAACTCCAAAATCCTAAAATTATCAAAGAAAAGACATAAATCCAAACTTGAAGCACCTCAAATCATTTTGCTTTTGTTGGAAATACTTTACGTTGAATTTTAAAATGCTGGATATCTGATCAAACAAATTTGTTGCAATCCTCTACCGAAACTAGTATTGTATCTATTGCTACCCTTTCTTTATGTATTGCTTCAAGTTTTTCCTCGGGAGCGTGCCCTTTTTTTTAAAATAAAATTAAATGATTTGAAAAATATCTTTTTTAAATCAATAGCATGCATCGCTTACAAACAAAAATGAACGAAAAAAATTATTATTATTTATGAAAATATTTAGACATAAATTATTATACATAATGATAATATTTTTTATTGACTAATAAGCAATTATTTCTATGAAAGTATTTTTTAAATTATTCATTTTTTACGAAATAAATGAAACTTACCTTAAATCAAGATGAGAAGGGTCTTTTCTTTTTTTCTAAAAAAAAAAAAAAATCTCTCTATCGATGTGGAAAACATGCTCACTCTGAGATTCTTCCTCCTGCTTGAAATAGTTCAAATCGTGAAAAGTGAGTGCCTTTCTCTTAGAGCTCGAAAAACAGCATTCTGAAACAGCAGTGTTTGACGGGTTGCTTTCAAGAACATGTGATGTGACACGTGCACGGATTCCCATGATTCTCGAACTTCTTGGGTAATGTCATGTTTCACGAGCCTCACGTTCACATCCGATTTTTGATGTTGACAAGGGAACCATATTCTTAATATCGGCGAGGCAAAATTTGCGACTTTAATAGCATTCATTTTTTTTTTAAAGGCTACTTTTTATTATACAAAGAATGTGATTTTTTTAAAAAATATTTATTAAGAAATTATTTTCCAAAAAAACGACAATAATCTTCGGTGTTTGGCTAAAACTTAAAATAGAACTGAAAAATATTTTTGATTATTTGATTTATAAATAAACATATGTTATTCCGATGCTACTGACTTGCACTTAGGCAGCTAAGGAACTGGATATGGGCACTCAAGTTCGACCTCGGTGGACCTCGACTTGAGGACCCAAGTGCGAGTGTCAAGAACACTGAGGTCTTGGGCCCGACCTCGATGGACCTAAGTGCAAGCGCTAGGTCGTGGAGCCTGGCCTTGATTGACTCGGGTGGGTGTCGGCATCCCAGACCCAGTAGTCATGATTGCCACTCTAATTGACTTTATACCCTGATCATGATTCCCGTCTTATTTATCATGACATCCTAACAACCATTACCACCGTAGCAGTCATGACCACCACACTCATCATAATCTCCATGAGAACTTCTTCGATCATAGTCCCACAAATTCTTGCATATTTCTCTAGCAAAGCTGAATTGGCTACTGTATGATATATCTATGATTTTTTGGACAATTTTCTCGATAAAGAGCCTACACCTCTCTATATTTTTGGTAGCAAGATTATCTCCAGAATTGATATTACCAAACTTCGAGTTCCCACGATCTTTCATTCTGATGACAACTGACTAGTGGAAAGGAAAATGCACGAGTTGCAACTCACAAACAAGCCCGGAACGCCGACGTACAAAGCACATAGAGAAATCTCTTGAGTTTCTGTATTTCTAAAAAAAGGTAGTTGAATGTTCTCACAAAGCATAACAAATAAATATTGTTTCCACCCCGAGCCTATTACTGTAACTTAGGGTGCACATTACAATATTTCTGCTTTAGAAATCAATTTCTACCAAGAGGTAGATTTTTCTACTTCTACTCCAAAAATTGATTTACGATTAAAGGAATTCATTTGATAATGGTTGAAGGTTTCTACTTCTGAAATATTATTAACACAAAATCGTTTATAAAAAATTATTGACAGCGATTGAAAAATAATTTTTATTTAAAATTTTTTATTTATTTTTATTCCGACGGAGGTCAGCGGAAGGCTGCAGCAGTGGGGTGGAGTAGTGGACAGCGGAGGGTTGAGGTGGCTGGTGGTCAGCGGTTTGTAATGGGGGCAATGGTCGCGATCGACGATTGTCGGTAGGAATGGTGGTCAGCGGTTGGTGAAGGTTGGTTATGGTCAGCCGTTGGCGACAGCTAGCGGAGGTTAGTGATGGGTGATGGTTGGCGATGGGCGATGGTTGTTGGTGCAAGGGTTAGTGATTGGGAGCGGTTGGTGGGTGGCAGTTGGTGAAGGTCTGTGGTGGGTGACAGCCGATGGAGGTCGGTGATGGGTGGCGGTCAGTGGACGGAGATGGGTTGCAGTGGTCACTGGTGGCGGTTGGCAGTGCTCTGTTGGGTTTCTAGCAATCCTAGGCGCTCGTCACATACATGAGAACATGTCATACACGCAACGAAAGAAAATAAATTCAAACGGCGCCCCAAATCATCTTAGAAGTCCCCTTATACTTTAATCAAAAATCAAACTTTTTAAAGCAAGTTTAGAAACGTACTTTGAATAACAGAGGTTGGATACGACTCTGCTTCTTTATTCTCAAGGCCGAGAGGTATTGAGTCGCTAGTTCAGACACGCTCCAACACCTATGCTATTTGGAAGGCGGAGATTTGGAGAAACGACTTTCGGATTATGCTAGTAATCCTCGCGGCGTCTTGATCCAAACCCTTCATTTTCAACCAATGGAAACACAACTTTTGTGTGTCCAAATTGATTGATTCTTGAGCTCACTTTCTTATGAAGTCTGGCACGTATATGTGTGACTCTCTCAGGTTTTTAACCTTAGAACCTTAGGCCCCTTACCCCTATTTATAGAGGGTGAGTATGGGAAAGAAAGAGGGGGGAGGGGCGATTTATACCGCCTCACGTGGCGGCCAATGGGAGGACGCGCACGTGGGCTGCTGGTCAAAGGCGGCAAGTTGCCGCCTTTGACAGCCACGTGGGTCCCGCTAAAGGGCGGTGGTCAAAGACGACAATTTTATAGCCTTTGACTAGCCCCATCGACCGGTCGTGGCCGCCAAATTGGGTAACCTAAACGGCGTCGTTTTAGGCGGCGGTCCTCGTTCATGGGCTCTAGACATTCTAGGCTTGATGCCTCTTAAGTTTCGTGATCAAATCATGTCGTTTGACATGCCAAACGTCTCTGTCAAACGTCTCTGTCAAACGGATAGAAAATCTTATCCTGCTTTTGACTTTCTAAAAGATAACTTTTCTTATCCTTTCCTTTTGGATAACAAACCTTATCCAATGATGATACATGTATGATGTAACAATTACATCATGCATGACATCATCATGATGTCATGCATGTGTCATCAATTTCGTCCTTTAGTGAGCTTTAGAAGGAAAAAACGAATCCAATCCGTTTTAACTCCTTTTGACTATCCAAATAATCCTATCGCATTCTCGCGATCCCATCTTCATTATGAACGTCGCCAGATGTCGGTTAAGCCGTGTGACATCCCCAGATTCACCCTTGAATTAGTAGTGGAATTCCTCAAAGAATTGATTATACCAAATCAATCCTTAGATCCCACAAACCATGAGTGGCGTCTAGCAACATATCACGGTTACCCAGTCACAATGAAGTACGATGACAAAGTGATCCTGTTGGCCATGGTTCGGTGTTATTCAGTCTTTCTGTCTTATCATGTGTCGATCGAATGATGGCCATGGATATCTGAGTCAAACCCACAAATTCAATCATATGCACAAATCTATTTAATGTGCATTTGGCGAGACGCCTTTCGACTTCTGCCTTAGCCAAGGACTTTCTAATGCACCGTCATGCAGAGATCACCTAGGACATCAACCTCATCTAATGAGGAGACAGATCCTAACTGTTGCCTACGCTTGTGACTTCATATATGGAGAATTGTAACCATCATGCACAGAGGCAGATCAATGATTGACTAATATCGTACCTGTGAACCACAGCCATCCAATATACAAGTCAGCATCGCGACTCAGGTCTGAAGACCATTAATACACCAAAGCCACAAGAGATTGAGATATGGATCAAGCATGAAGCTTCCATGTTAGTCAATCGCTCTTTCGTCACATTCAGTGAATTCGATTGAACTTGTTTCGATGCGAACACCTGTGTTCCAGCTTAGAGGTCTAATTTCCGATGACTTATGACTCGTTATCCCTATTGGGCATCCAATACTCAATAGTGAGGCTGCGAACACAATGGTCTCAATCGGCTCGTGGATACCCAATCCAATATCCTTCGATTAGGAACTAATTTGAAGATTAGAGACCAACTGATGACTCGTCACACATGTTCTTGATACCTCAAGAATGGGTATCAGTTCCAACTGATCTAATGGACTTTATTCATCTAAGACAAAGGAACAAGATTAATAAACATGCGTCTTGCCATTAATATAATAACGATAGTACAATATTTATGCCACACATGTAACCATCACATGATTGCTTTAGGGCATACTCCTAACAACCTCCCACTTGCACTAAAGCCAACCATGTTGATATCTTAAACCCATTCTACTTTTGTGTTTCTCATATACAGCCTAGGGTAACACTTTAGTGAAGGGATCCACTATGTTATCTGTGGAGACGATTTTCTGCACGGCGATGTTGCCTCTCCCAGCGATCTCACGAATGAAATGGAAGCACCTCTCAATATGCTTGGACTTCTTATGAGACCTTGGTTCATTTGCTTGAGTGATCACTCCACTGTTGTCGCAGAACAATGGG
>JAGVVM010019906.1:0-11943 GCA_019149425.1 Psidium friedrichsthalianum
TCCAATGCCCCATTTTTACCTTGCAGTGTGACAGTTTCCCTTTTGGTCCTGCTTTTAGCTTTCGCACAGCTTTCTTGAACTTTTTCTTCCTTTTCGAAGAAGTCTTACTCTTCGAGGAAGACGGTTTTCAGTATGTCCATCCCATTTGGCCTTTTGCTGTGCATTTCCTTCTCATATACCACCAACATGCTGTGAGTTTCTTTCAGAGTCTTCTGCATATTATGCATGTGGTAATTCTGAACAAAGCTTTAAGAAGGATTCAGGCAAGGACTAAAGGATCAATCCATAGCTAGCTCATTATCCATAATGAGGTCCACCTTGCAAGCTCTTCAATATGCCAGATCATCTTGAGAACATGATCATTGACATATGCAATCGTCCTGGCATCTTCATCGAAGTGCCTTGATATCTCATATCTGGCGTGTCCTGACTATTCTCATCAAAGAACTCTTTCCGATAAAGGAATAATCGACATTGCCTGTCCATAGTTCTCATATTTCCTCTGGAATTCATTATTCATAGACCGCCAACATGTACGACCTAGCCTCTTGTCCTCTTTCTCCTTCTTCACATCTCATAAGTGTCCCGCTTGTCTGTGGTCGAACCCTCAGGGAGCTTGGTTGGCAGGTTCCTTATCCAGCACATATCCGAGCTTCTCATATTGAGGATAATCCTCAAATTTTCGAAGTCATCATTGAATTCAGACCAATCAAGCAGTTCTTGTCCAGAATTGAGGCAATCGGGTTTGGATTCACCATTTTCACACAGAGTATGTCCAAAATCTATGCAGAAAATTAGGTGTCGTTAGGTATTGTCTATTGATTCCTACTATTTCATTTTTGGCCTTTAAATGAAATAGCTCTTCCACTAATTTATCGAATCCCACACTCGTCTATTGAGAAACTGGTAGTCCTCGTTTGGGCCAGATTGCTAGTGGGGATTGGGTCCCATCAGTTCATGGTTTCGCCTCACCTAATAGTTTATTAGCGTTCTATTATGACTAGATAAGAGGATCACCTATCCAGGCATCTCATGCTCATCCCATCATTATTCAGCCCTCTAGATCACGAAGGTCTTACTTAACAATTATTGACCTCATGATCACAGTCAAGTCTAGCCCATTGTCACTTGTAGCCGTTGAAATGCAGACAAATTCTCACCTACAGTTATTGCAATTGCCTATTTTCAATATCCACCACATCCAATGCTTTTATGGATTGGTCCTCTGTCATAGATGGTAATTGACCCCTATGTATCCACGACAGTCAATCAACTCCCTATAGTAGAGCATCAACTCCACGACGACGGTAGGCCACGAGTCTAATGTCCGTTTACCACTTGATATTCAATTGAAAAGATTTTAGGTCTCAAAGCAAGTCTCACCTATGTCTATTCCATTTCTCTCCCAATCCTAGTAGCAACCAGTAGTAGCAGATCCAAACAGATAATAATCGTCCGCCAGAATAAAACATCATATATATATATTATATATAATCCACATACATACCCATAACACATGCTCAAATACATTAAAAGAGCAATAAAGATTACTCATAACAATTTTGCGATCGTCCGTATCATATCGAAAAAAAACAAAGCCAGAAACGCGTCCAGACGATCTCAGAAATGCCCAATATCCATCACAGTAAATGGGCAAAGGCATGACTTTGGTCAGAGGCCTGTTTCCGAGTGCTCGACCAAATTTGACGCTCATTCCGAGTTCATTCGAACATTTTCCGATAAATTGATTTGGTTCGTCCTTTACAATGCTAAACAATTTAATTTTGCAAAATTACCGCGCATGGCCCCTGTTAAGGTGGTGACCGCCTTTGACCATTGATTTTGAATTGGTTTAAGGTGGTGGCCACCTTTGACCGTTGACCTAGTCAAAGGCGATTTCACCTCCTTTGACCCTCACGACCATTGGTGGATTTTGCCTCTAGCCATGAGCCACGGGCAGTCCTACCGCCCCATCCAAGGTCATCCACGACCCCGAGGCCCTATGTTAAGACATGCATAGGGTCGGTGGTCCCGTCAAGTTTCGAAACCTATTTTGAAGACCCAACGATGATATTCCAAATATCATTAAAAACCGAATCAACCAAGCATATGGGAGTTCTAAGCGTTGCTCTGATACCACTTGTTGGGCTTTCTAGCGGTCTGGGGCGCTTGTCACATACATGAAAACATGTCATACACGCAGTGGAAAGAAAATAAATTCAAACGGCGCCCCAAATCGCTTAAAATTCCTCGTATACTTTAATCGAAAATGAAACTTTCTAAAGCAAGTTTAGAAACGTACCTAATAACGTAACGAAGGTTGAGTCTGGCTTTACTTCTTTGTCTTCAAGCCCAAGAGGTATCGGGCCTTTAGTTCAGACATGCCTCGACACTCGTTGCGACCTTGAAAATGGGAGACTCGGAGAAAATGGCCCTCGGATTATGCTAGTAATCCTCGCGGCGTCTCAATCCGAGCCCTTCGTTTCCAACCAACGTAAAATACAACTTTTGTTGTATCCGAATCGGTTGATTCTCGAGCTCACTTTCTCATGAAATCTGGCATGTATCTATGTGACCCTCACAAATCTCTAACTATTAAACCTTTGGCCCCTTACCCCTATTTATAGAGGTTGAGTGAGGGAGAGAAATGAGGGGGAGGGGTGATTTATACCGCCGCTCAAAAACTGCCTCATGTGGTGGCAATAGGAGGCCCCCCACGTAAGCTGTCAGCTGCTCTCACATAGCCAACTGGATGTTGGTCAAAGGTGGTTAAACCGGCCTTTGACCAGCCCGTATACCTCGCTAAAGTATGGTAGTCAAAGATTGTAGCCTTTGGCCAGCCCCGTCCGGCCGTTTTGGCTGCCCAACACCGGCGTCGTTTTAGGCGGCGATCCTCATCCACATGGCTCTAAACATTCTAGGCTTGATGTTTCTCAAGTTTTGTGATCAATCACACGTTGTCTGATGTGCCAAACGTCTCTATCAAACGGATAGAAAATCCTATCCTACTTTTGACTTTCTAAAGGATAACCTTTCTTATCCTTTCTTTTTGAATAACAAACATTATCCAAGATGATGGAGCATGAGGTAACTATTACATCGTCCATGACATCATCATGATGCCATGCCTGTGTCATCTATTTCGTCCTTTAGTGACCTTTAGAAGGAGGGAACGAATCCAATCCGTTTTAACTCCTTTTGACTATATCCACATAGTCCTATTACATTCTCGCGATCCCGTATTCGTCATGGATGTCGCCAGATTGTCAGTTAAGGCGTATGACATCCCTAGGTTACCCCCCTAACTGACAGTGAGATTCCTTAAGGATTCATCGCCCCAATCAATCCTTAGATCCCACAAACCGTGAGTGACGTCTAGCAACAATCGTGAAGTACGAGGACAAAGTGAACCTGTTGGCGTTGGTTCAGTGCTATTCAGTCCTTCTGCCTTACCATGTCCGATCGAATGAGAGCTATGGATATTTAAGTCAAACCCACAATTTCAATTATATGCCCAAATCTATTTAACATGCATTCGGGGAGACTCTTCTTTCGCCTTCTGCTTGACCAAGGACTTTCTAATGCACCGTGCACCGTCCGCATGATTGCATAGGACATCAACCTCATCTAATATGGAGACAGATCCCAACTGTTGCCCACACTTGTGACTTCGTATATGGAGAATTGTGACCATCATACACAAGGGCCGAATCAATGATCGGCCCAATATCGTACCTGTGAACCACAGCCATCTATATATAAGCCAGCATCGCGGCTCAGGTTTGAGGACCATTAACACACCAAAGCCAAGAGCGATTGAGACATTGACCAAGCATGAAGCCTTTCATCGCGTTTAGTGGATTCAATCGAACTCGTTTCGATACGAACACCTGTATTCCAGCTGAGACGTCTACGTCCAATGACTTGTGACTCGTCATCCCTATTAGGCATCCAATACTCATTAGCGAGCGCTGCAAACAACCTGGTCTCAACTGGCTCATGAATGTCCATCCACGATCCTTTCGATCAGAACTAATTTGAAGATCAGAGACCACTGGTAACCCGTCACACATATTTCTTGATGCCTCAAGAATGGATATGAATTCCGACTGATCTAATGGACTTTATTTATCTAAAATAAAAGGACGAAATGAATAAACATGCGTCTTGCCATTAATACAATATCGATAGTACAATATTTAGCCATATATGTGACCATCACATGATTGCTTTAGGGTATACTCCTAACAGTTGTGATCGAGAATACCTCAAATATATACATGTCAAATAGATCTGAGTATATGATTGGATTGGCAGCTTGACCAATAGTCCCATGGACTTTAGTCGATCGGGACATAGTAAGACAGACGAATCAAATTACACCATAGTTAAAGCTGATAGGTTCATTATGTTCTTGCAATATTCACATTGTCTATGTAGCCATGATATATTACTTTATGTCACTCATGACTTATAAAACCTAGAAAACTGACAAGGAACAGTGAGTTTTTGGATGATATAATCTATTAGTATACATCTCACTACCAGCTTAGTGATGAACCTAGGGATGTCACACATCATAACCAATGTGTGATGACACTAATATTGAAGACGAAATTTATAAAGGTATTTGTAATTGTGATTATACAGATAGTTGAACAAAATTAGATCAAATGAGATTTGATCCTAATTTCTAATCATGAGCGGATAAACATGTGATGCAGGTGTGACCTCAACATGATATGGAGACTGATGTGACATCTGTATAAATCATGAGATGATAACATTTGTCATCCAAAGTGATAGAACTTCTTATTCAAAAAAAAGTCAAAGGATAAAGAGAAAGACATGATGCCCAAGAGATAGGCGGCGAGGATGATGGGATGGTAAGCTGGCTGGCCACATGGCAATCGACCATTGGCCAATTGCGTTAGGTGGTGGAGAGGGTGGCTAAACGAGTCACCCCTCCCTAAACCTTACCTCTATTTACAGGGGTTAGGGGTAAAGGTTTGGGGTGATTTTTCCCCTTTGCTCCTAGCCCATTTCCTCGTCTGTGCAAGTGAGTTTCATACATTTTTCTTCATGTATGTGTGATATTGTTCTTATATGAAATACTTGAGGATCGTGGTCATTCGTGATCAAAGGAAGGTTGGGTCGTCGTGTCTCAAAGATTACTAGCACTAGATTTAGGAGCAATTTTCCATGAGCTTCATCTTCCGTTATCGCGTGATTGGTGGTGTGTCTAAACTAGAGGCTTGGCATTTGTGGAGCTCAAGAACATACTAACTAAGTAGACTCAGGCATGCTTCAAAAGATAAGCCTAAAACCCTCTTGATGCTTGTCCTAGTTTTTCCATTGAAATGCACATATATCCCCTAAAGAAAATTCACATACGAGTTATGTTTTATTTCCATTGTGCATGTGATGTTTTTTGATAAAATTTTTTTTATAATTTTGTAAATAATATATTTAAGTATATATAATGCTTTTATTTGTTTAAAATAGAATTAATTCAATTTTATTTTGTATATTGATAAATTTTCATATGTTGTAATAAATTTATAAGAAATTATTAATTTAGTAAATCAATTTTATTTTAAATATTGAAATGGAATAGATTTAATAATTTTTTTTTTTTTTTAAATTAAATTTTTATAATTTTATTTTCTTTATTTTTATAATTTGTTTTATATTTTTAACAATATTAATTTTTAAATAAAAATCAATTTGTATTTTTATAATTTTAAAATAATTATAATTAAATAAATTTAATTAGTATATTATTAATAATATCTTAAAAAATATGTATATTTTTTATAAAATATAAATATTTTATTATATCTTATATTAATATTATAATTTTATTTTTTATATATTTTAATGTATAATCATGTTAAAATATTTTTAATATATTTAATTTTATTTATTTAATTTAATTAATTTTTTTTCATATAACCAATAATAAATAATTTTAATTAATTAAATAATTATATAATTATAAATTCTTAATTAATTATTTTAAATTTTAATTAAAATTTTATTTTTATTTAAAAAATCATAAAATGAATTAATTTTATATTTAGTTTTTTATAATTATTTATATTATATATAAAATTTTTTTTTATCATTTTATAAATATATTTTTTATTATTAAATATTTGAATTTTTATTTTATTTTAATAAAATATATTTTATTTAAATAAATAATAATTTAATAAATTTTTTTATTTTAATTATATTATAATAAATAATTCTTTAATAAATTTTAAAATTTTATTAAATATATAAATAATTATATATTTAAAAATTTTTATAAAAATAAATATTTAAAACAATTAATTTTTTATCAAATTATAAATTATATAATTTTTTAATTTATATTAATTTTTTTTAATTTTAATTTTTTTTAAGTGTTTTAGAAATTTTTTTTATATTATTAAAAAAATAAATAATATCAATTTATTTTTTTTAATATAAGTAATAATTTAAAATTATTTTTTCTATTTTGTAATTAATATTTTATTTTAATTTCGAAATTAAATTAATTTTTTAAAAATTTTTTTTTTTTATCAAAAACATCACATGCACAATGTGAAATAAACATAACTCGTATGTGAAATTTTCTTTTAGGGGATATATGTGCATTTCAATGGAAAACTAGGACAAGCATCAAGAGGGTTTTAGGCTTATCTTTTGAAGCATGCCTGAGTCTACTTAGTTAGTATGTTCTTGAGCTCCACAATGCCAAGCCTCTAGTTTAGACCACACCACCAATCACGCGATAACGGAAGATGAAGCTCATGGAAATTGCTCCTAAATTATGCTAGTAATCTTTGAGACACGACGACCCAAACCTTTCCTTTTGATCACGAATGACCTCACGATCCTCAGGTATTTCATATAAGAACAATATCACACATACATGAAGAAAAATGATATGAAACTCACTTGCACAGACGAGGAAATGGGCTAGGGAGCAAAGGGGAAAAATCACCCCAAACCTTTACCCCTAACCCCTGTAAATAGAGGTTAAGGTTTAGGGAGGGGTGACTCGTTTAGCCACCCTCTCCACCACCTAACGCAATTGGCCAATGGTCGATTGCCATGTGGCCAGCCAGCTTACCATCCCATCATCCTCGCCGCCTATCTCTTTGTGCATCATGTCTTTTCTCTTTATCCTTTGACTTTTCTTTGAATAAGAAGTTCTATCACTTTGGATGACAAATGTTATCATCTCATGATTTATACAGATGTCACATCAGTATCATATCATGTTGAGGTCACACCTGCATCACATGTTTATCCGCTCATGATTAGAAATTAGGATCAAATCTCATTTGATCTAATTTTGTTCAACTATCTGTATAATCACAATTACAAATACCTTTATAATTTCGTCTTCCATATTAGTGTCATCACACATTGGTTATGATGTGTGACATCCCTAGGTTCATCACTAAGCTGGTAGTGAGATGTATACTAATAGATTATATCATCCAAAGAACTCACTGTTCCTTGTCAGTTTTCTAGGTTTTATAAGTCATGAGTGACATAAAGTAATATATCATGGCTACATAGACAATGTGAATATTGCAAGAACATAATGAACCTATCAGCTTTAACTATGGTGTAATTTGATTCGTCTGTCTTACTATGTCCCGATCGACTAAAGTCCATGGACTATTGGTCAAGCTGCCAATCCAATCATATACTCAGATCTATTTGACATGTATATATTTGAGGTATTCTCGATCACAACTGTTAGGAGTATACCCTAAAGCAATCATGTGATGGTCACATATATGGCATAAATATTGTACTATCGATATTGTATTAATGGCAAGACGCATGTTTATTCATTTCGTCCTTTTATTTTAGATAAATAAAGTCCATTAGATCAGTCGGAATTCATATCCATTCTTGAGGCATCAAGAATATGTGTGACGGGTTACCAGTTGGTCTCTGATCTTCAAATTAGTTCTGATCGAAGGATCGTGGATTGGACATTCATGAGCCAGTTGAGACCAGTGTGTTTGCAGCCTCGCTAATGAGTATTGGATGCCTAATAGGGATGACGAGTCACAAGTCATTGGACGTTAGACGTCTCAGCTGGAATACAGGTGTTCGTATCGAAACGAGTTCGATTGAATCCACTAAACGCGATGAAAGGCTTCATGCTTGGTCAATGTCTCAATCGCTCTTGGCTTTGGTGTGTTATGGTCCTCAAACCTGAGCCGCGATGCTGGCTTATATATTAGATGGCTGTGGTTCACAGGTACGATATTGGCCGATCATTGATTCGCCCTTGTGTATGATGGTCACAATTCTCCATATACGAAGTCACAAGTGTGGGCAACAGTTGGGATCTGTCTCCATATTAGATGAGGTTGATGTCCTATGCAATCTATGCGTGACGGTGCATTAGAAAGTCCTTGGTCAAGGCAGAAGTCGAGAAGAGTCTCCCCGAATGCATGTTAAATAGATTTGGGCATATAATTGAATCTGTGGGTTTGACTTAAATATCCATAGCTCTCATTCGATCGGGACATGGTAAGGCAGAAGGACTGAATAGCACTGAACCAACGCCAACAGGTTCACTTTGTCCTCGTACTTCACGATTTGTTGCTAGACGTCACTCACGGTTTGTGGGATCTAAGGATTGATTGGGGCGATGAATTCCTTAAGGAATCTCACTGTCAGTTTAGGGGGGTGAACCTAGGGATGTCATACGCCTTAACTGACATCTGGCGACATCCATGACGATACGGGATCGCGAGAATGTAATAGGACTATGTGGATAGTCAAAAGGAGTTTAAAACGGATTGGATTCGTTCCCTCCTTCTAAAGGTCACTAAAGACGAAATAGATGACACAGCATGGCATCATGATGATGTCATGGACGATGTAATAGTTACCTCATGCCTCCATCATCGTTGGATAATGTTTGTTATTCAAAAGAAAGGATAAGAAAGGTTATCCTTTAGAAAGTCAAAAGTAGGATAGATTTTCTATCCGTTTGATAGAGACGTTTGGCACATCAGACAACGTGATTGATCACAAAACTTGAGAAACATCAAGCCTAGAATGTTTAGAGCCTGTGGATTAGGATCGCCGCCTAAAACGACGCCGTTGGGCAGCCACAACCGGCCGACGGGGCTGGCCAAAGGCTACAATCCTTTGACTACCATACTTTAGCGAGGTCTACGTGGCTGGTCAAAGGCGGTTTAACCACCTTTGACCAACATCCAGTTGGCTATGTGAGCCAGCTGACAGCTTACGTGGTGGCCTCCTATTGGCCACCACATGAGGCAGTTTTTGAGCGGCGGTATAAATCACCCCTCCCCTCATTCTCTCCCTCACTCAACCTCTATAAATAGGGTAAGGGGCCAAAGTTTAATAGTTAGAGATTTTGTGAGGGTCACATAGATACATGCCAGATTTCATGAGAAAGTGAGCTCGAGAATCAACCGATTCGGATACACAAAAGTTGTATTTCCGTTGGTTGGAAACGAAGGGCTCGGATTGAGACGCCGCGAGGATTACTAGCATAATCCGAGGGCCATTTCTCCGAGTCTCCATTTTCAGGTCGCACAGTGTCGAGGCATGTCTGAACTAAAGGCCCGATACCTCTTGGGCTTGAAGACAAAGAAGTCAAGCCATACTCAACCTTCGTTATCTAGGTACGTTTCTAAACTTGCTTTAGAAAGTTTCATTTTCGATTAAAGTATACGAGGATTTCTAAGTCGATTTGGGGCGCCGTTTGAATTTATTTTCTTCCACTGCGTGTATGACATGTTTTCATGTATGTGACAAGCGCCCAAGACCGCTAGAAAGCCCAACAAGTGGTATCAGAGCAACGCTTAGAACTCCCATATGCTTGGTTGATTCGGTTTTTAATGATATTTGGAATATCATCGTTGGGTCTTCAAAATAGGTTTCGAAACTTGACGGACCCGACCCTATGCATGTCTTAACATAGGGCCTCGAGGGTCGTTGGATGACCTTGGATGGGCGGTAGGACTGCCCGTGGCTCATGGCTAGAGGCAAAATCCACCAATGGTCTGAGGGTCAAAGGAGGTGAAATCGCCTTTGACTAGGTCAACGGTCAAAGGTGGCCACCACCTTTAACCAATTCAAAATCAATGGTCAAAGGCGGTCACCACCTTTAACCAGGGCATGCGCGGTAATTTTGCAAATTAAATTGTTTAGCATTGTAAAGGACGAACCAAATCAATTTCATCGAAATGTTCGAATGAACTCGGAATGAGCTCAAATTTGGTCGAGCACTCGGAAACAGGCCTCTGCCAAAAGTCATTGCCTTTGCCAATTTACTGTGATGGATTTGGCATTCTGAGATCGTCTGGACGCGTTTCTGGCTTTGTTTTTTTCGATTATGATATCGACGTCGCAAATTGTTATGAGTTAATCTTTTATTGCTCTTTTAATGTATTTGGCATGTGTTATGGTATGTATGTGTATATATATATATATATATATATATGTTTATTCTGGCGGACGAGTTATTATCTGTTTGGATCTGCTACTACTGGTTGCTACTAGGATTGGTAGAAATGGAATAGACATAGGTGAGACTTGCTTTGAGACCTAAAATCTTTCAATTGAATATCAAGTTGTAACGGACATTAGACTCGTGGCCTACCGTCGTCGTGGAGTTGATGCTCTACTATAGTGAGTTGATTGACTCGTCGTGGATACATAGGGGTCAATTACCATCTATGACAGAGGACCAATCCATAAAAGCATTGGATGGTGTGGATATTGAAACTAGGCAATTGCAATAACTGTTAGGTGAGAATTTGTCTGCATTTCAACGTCTACAAGTGACAATGGGCTAGACTTGACTGTGATCATGAGGTCAATAATTGTTAAGTAAGACCTTCGTGATCTAGAGGCTGAATAATGATTGGGATGAGCATGAGATGCCTGGATAGGTTGATCCTCTTATCTAGTTCATATAGAACGCTAATAACTATTAGGTGAGGCGAACCATGAACTGATGGGACTCCAATCCCCACTAGCAATCTGGCCCAACGAGGACTACCATTTCTCAATAGACGAGTGTGGGATTCGATAAATTTAGTGGGAGCTTATTTCATTTAAAGGCCAAAATGAAATAGTAGTAATCAATAGACAATACCTAACGACCTAATTTTCTGCATTAGATTTTTGACATACTCTGTGAAAATGTGAATCCAAACCCGATTGCCTTCAATTCTGGACAAAACTGCTTGATTGGTCTGAATTTCAATGATTGACTTCGAATTTGAGGATTATCCTCAATATGAAGAAGCTCGGATATGTGCTGGATAAGGACCTGCCAACCAAGCTCCCTGAGGGTTCGACCACAGACAAGCGGGAACTTATGAGATGTGAAAGAGGACAACCTAAAGGCTAGGTCGTACATGTTGGCGTCTATGAATAATAATTCCAGAGGAAATATGAGAACATGGACAGTGCAATGTCGATTATTCTTTATCGGAAAGTTTTCTTTGATGAGAATAGTCAGACCGCCAGATATGAGATATCCAAGGCACTTCGATGAAGATGCCAGACGATGCCTCTGTCAATGATCATGTTCTCAAGATGATCTGGCATATTGAAGAGCTTGCAAGGCTGGACCTCATTATGGATAATGAGCTAGCTATGGATTTGATCCTTTAGTCCTTGCCTGAATCCTTCTTAAGCTTTGTTCAGAATTACCACATGCATAATATGCAGAAGACTCTGAAAGAACTTCACAGCATGTTGGTGGTATATGAGAAGGAAATGCACAGCAAAAGGCCAAATGGGATGGCCATTACTGAACCGTCTTCTCGAAGAGTAAGACTTCTTCGAAAAGGAAGAAAAAGTTCAAGAAGCTGTGCGAAAGCTAAAAGCAGACAAAGGGACCTGTCATCACTGCAGGTAAATGGGAATTGTGGG
>JAGVVM010019909.1:0-22500 GCA_019149425.1 Psidium friedrichsthalianum
CTTTGAGCGCAACCTCTGCGAGCCTCACTCAAAGAGGGGGTCAACTGTGACATGCCTGAAATTTTGTGATTTTTCTTTAATTAATTTATTTATTTATATTGTTCACAAAAGAGAATTTATTCTCATAGAAAACTAATTCCACATGATTTGCATATTTTTATTTATGTATTGCATTGGCATCATTTTAGATTGGTAGGGGATCTGAGCTTAATTGAAAGGGACGGACCCGATTTTTACGTGAAAATTTGCTAGCCCTTGGTGGACGTCTCTATTTGGCTGAACATTCAAGAGTTCTAATCCATTGGGACTCTTCAATATTTTGAAAATTAAAAGTTTTTGACGTAATTGAACTCTTATTTAGCAATTTTCTAATCTAATAGTCCCTAATCTAATCCTACTCAGCTAGGCTTAATCCAATGGTCCATATAACTTCCATACCCGTACTAGACTAGGATTGGTTTTAACTCTATATAAGGCAACTTAGCCTCTGCTTCAAAGGGAGGAATTTGGGGAACGCTCAGAATTCTTTAGAAAATTATGTTGAAGAGAGTGAGGGCAACAAAAAACAAAGAGTCCTTGGGCATTTACACTTGGTAGAGACTCTCCCGGGGTTGATCTCCATATGTCACTGCCCAACCCTACGGCGTCGCGACATCCCAGCCACTCATACCTTGCTTCACTCTCTGCGCTCGCCTGGTTCACGACAGCGACGGCCCAAGAATACCCATTCGCGACCAGACGAGGCATCGGTCGGTCAAACTTACACCTGCGGAAGCTGTTCTCCAATCCCAAACAACATGACATCAATAACGGGGTATGTAGGGAGTAGGAATAATTGTCGCCAATAATTGTCAAACATAATATATTATATATAATCAAGGTGCCGGGTACAGACCACCAAAGAGGAATCAAATACTACCAAAATCCAAAACTCGTCAGACCACTCAACCTAGAGACTACAAGCTAGTCCTCGTCGATCTCGCTCCAATCAGCCTGCCAGGGAACTCCTCTGGTCCTCCTCAATGTAGAGGCCTGTCTCACTGTCTCGGTCTCTACCTCCATTGGGAGTTCAAAAGCCGGGGGTGCGGCCATCACTAGGGTCTGGGATCTGAAAAAGGAATGGCAAACCATCGCCAGTGAGTCGAGGACTCAGTAAGCTCACCACTAATCCTAGCGTAGGATAAAGTATATTAACAGGGTCGGCCCTAACCAAGGGTCTAGGGTTTACCCGCCACCTCACACGGGGTTCCCTCTCGAAGGACAACAACGGTTCACGGATCAAGGATCGGTCTATCATATCCTTAACATAGTGAGGAATACGGGTCGCATGCAAACAATAAGAAATCAGACAACCGATGCCTCAAACAACATGCAAACACCAGATGCACAATTTGCTAACCTCATATGCCCCAATTGGATCCAGCCCGCGTTTCATACGCATCAGGCTCGTGTCCCAACCCGCATGTGGTACGCCTCAGGTTGACACGCTTATCTCTCCAACTTCCCCGCGTAAACACGCATCAGGGCCGACCTCATATGCCCCAATTGATCCAGCCCGCGTCTCATACGCATCAGGCTCGTGTCCCACCCGCGTGTGGTACGCCTCAGGTTGACACGCTTATCTCTCCACCTCCCCGCGTAAACACGCATCAGGGCCGCCTCTCCCTTTATCTCTCCACTTCCCCGCGTAAACACGCATCAGGGCCGATCTCCCCTTGTCACTCCTCTCGGTGACACATGTCATGCTCGCAATCATTTTCCATTCGACACGCCTCAAATAAGTAGGGCACAACTCAGGCGTTCTCAAGAAACAAACATGCATACCAGCATAGCATGACAATCTAACATTTAGGCACATCACGTCATTCAGTATTGACAGTATATAAACATGAATCAATTATGTGCCCTGCACGCAAATTCATATCATTGGGGGTATAGAACTGTACCCTATATAAATTCAAGTTGGTTCTGAACTTATCGAAGGCCCCATCAAGCCCAATTCAAGTCTTAAATGAAGCTTCGGCCCATCAACATTTCTTATATTAATATCCAATTCATCCTAAATGGACCGTAAGGCCCATGTTGGAGTCCAAGTTATTACGGCCCATTCGAAGCTTAATACCCAACTCAAGCCCAACTCATTACTTGGCCCAACCATCATTCATAAGCCCACATTTGATTAAGTGAAGTGACATGGTTTAGAAGCCCATTTGCTAATGTGAATCTCGTCTAAGGCCCAAGGCCCAAATTTTACTTAAGCCCGTTAAGCCAAACTCATCCAATTAGGCCCAAATTCACTTCCTAAGCCCACCTACTATCTTGGGCCCTAAGATTTCATATCCAAACCCTCATACACAGCCCATTAAGCCTTGAATTTTCGCCCAATTGCAAGCCCACCAAGTTGGACTTAAGCCCATTACTTCAAACTTAATTATTTAAGCCCAAAATGGCCCCCAAGCCCATCTACTAACTAAGGCCCATCATTTTCACGCCCCAACCACTAGTCACAGCCCATAAACAACAATTTCCAGCCCAAAACAACATCCCAAGCCCACGGATAAGCCCACTTGACAAATACCCAAAACCAATTTAACTAGTTCAAGCCATAATCCACCATTTACCATTAACTACTTACACCAAATCACTAATCAAGCCAACCACACACATATACTATATTCCTAAACTACAATTAGTGGATTTGCTTACCTAAACGGGCTGAGATCAACGACGGGAACGGTGGGGACTCCGGGCGGCCGGTTTGGCTCACGGCTCAAGGAGGAGCACGGCGACTTCGGGGGCTGAACAAGGGTCAAGCGGGGCCGTAGCAAGCTGGAGGACAAGGACAAGGCATGATTATAAGTCCTTTAGGCTCACGGGGTTAGATTAGGGTGTGGAAGGCAAGGCATGAATCTGTCCCAGAAAACAGTTTCGTCGACCGAAATGGAAACGCACGAACGGAAGCCCAAACGATATCGGATCGAAGTGAAACAAAGTTCATGAACTCACCTTGGATAGATCTAGGACATATCCAAAAATCACGGCGATCCAACGGTTGGATTTTTGTGGGCGGCCATTTGAAGTTGGGGCTGCTGCAGGGAAGTCCGCCCAGCACAGGGTCACGGTTTGGCTTGATTTTGAGGGGTTTCCAACCGAATCTTGGGAAGAGGCTTGCAGATCTTCGAAGCCCTTTGTCTTACGGTCGTGGGAGGAAACGGGGAGTCGTTTGGACTCCGGACGACTCCGAACGAGCCGTTTCCGTCCGGGCGCACGCTGCAGGCCGAGAAGACGCGCGAGAAGAAGAGAGCTTCGGGAGAGAGAGAGAGAAGAGGATTTTGGCCGAAAATGAGAGGAATGAGGGGAGAGAGAGAGAGAAGTGAGATTATAATGGGTTTAATGAAATTAAAATGAATAAGTGGGAGTTGGTAGAGGGGTTTATGTGACATGATGCTTGTACTTGACTTGACTTGATTTGATTGCATTGGGAATTGTGTGTGATTGACATCTTGATTTGATTGATGGGACATTGATTGATGTGACATTCGATTTGACATCGCCTCGATTTGCGTGCCAAACGCACCGATCGGTCCGAGCGCAACGAATTTCAGACTGGAATTGGTCTCGTTCTATCGCGTTCATTCTAAAACGATTCCATTTAATCTAATTTTAAGGATTGAGCATTTACCGAGGGCATTTCGGTAATTTTCTGTTCACGTCTTGCTTCACGACGTACACCGGCTGTCTGCCCTTAAGGCGACGTTTTTTGCAACTGAACCCATTTCTCCATTGTGACCATCTTAGAAACTCGATTGTCCAATACCGGAATTCATTTTGTGGTCAAATCCATTAAATACCGACTCTGTCGAAATCTCAGACCACGGGCGGCTGTTTAGGAAAATATCCTAGGTAGCCATTCCCTTTCGGTTAGTCGTCTCAAAGTGGCCAACTTTGAGTGAGGATCAACCAGAGCGCATTTATGAAATATATCCATTCATTCTGAAATCTCGATAACTGGGTCGAATTTTCAGACTGTCACACCATAGCCATCGTGTTCATCTTGTGTGGAAACGGGGTTGTTCAAGCTATTTTATGCTGCTATTCAGTGCTTATTTTGGAGCTGTTAGGTGCCTATTTTGCAGCTATTTGAGAACTGTCTTCGCAGCTGCTCGGTGTGGAATTTGCCGCTGTTTTATTGCTATTTTAACACAAAAAATAGTGCTGTCCAGTAGGTTTTCTAGCTTAGATCTGACCCAAATCTCGCCCAGTGAATAAAGGTAATACCTTTACCCTTATTAAGGCTGATTTGTGATAAAAAATATGTTATTTTGGTGTTGTTTTAATGCTGTTTCTGTACTACTTATGTGATGTTTGTCCGAATCGAGGCCGTTTATCGCATGTTTTATGAGCACTAACTTGTGCAGATTTTTGGAGCAAAACAAGGTAATTTCCTCTAATCTTTGATTGCAATTCATGCTTGTTTGATTGCCAATATGCATATATGTTCAAATACCTTGATGGATGTACATCGACTTGCAATTAAAATTGAAAAAATCCAAACCTTTTGACTATAAAAGTTGAAGTTTTTTTTATGAACAAAAAAATCTGATTTTTGGATGCTTAACTCTCATGGCCAAACTTGGCATAATTTATCTGAATTCAAAATCCTAAACCCAAACCCGAACACATTCTATCCATGGCTATTTGGATACGATTTTTTTTTTTATCAATAAAAGGGGAAGTTAGCCAATTCGATCTATAACCGTTTAGATCCGATTCGTTATCTTCCCAAATTAATTTTTGGGTTTAAGGAAGTGAGTTTTTTTGAAAAAATTCAAGAGAATTATCCATGGATTGCATTGTGGTTATTATATTTTGAATATTCATTGATTATTATGTTTGCTTTGGATATTGCCTTATCTCGTTTGAAATTCCATAAAAGAAATTTGAAAATTTTAGTAAGATATGGTTTCTTAGAAACCCTATCTAATTGAAATTTTAGAAAAAGATAAGCTTCTTAGAAAGCTTATCTCATTGGAAATTTGGAATGGAAATCAAGATAAGGAATTGTCCATGCATATCCTAAAAAGTTCTAAAGTTCTAAAAAATATCAAAATTTTGCTCATCATCTCATGCACATCCATATTTTTCACATCTCATACATATCCATATCCTGCATATCTCTTGCATTTTATGTTTGAATATCCATGTTTGCATAAGCATATTTACATGTCTTACATGTACCCATGTGACATAATTTCCAAGTATCACCCATTATTTCTCCCATTTTTTGAATGATACATATATGTATGCATTAATATTTTTTTTTCTTGCATAAATGGTCGTGTCTCTTGTTGCATATTTCATGCTTTGTCATGATGCATGCTAATACTTTGCACGTCATTGTTCGTCATGCCACGACTTGATTGCCATTACGCTATGATGCGCTATTACCATGTCATTGAACATTTGCACGTCGCATGGTTTGCGCATCTCATTTGCATGTTCATATTTGAAGCATATCTCGTATATTATCATATCATATATTTGCATGTCCATGTTGCATTTTATTTGCTATATCTTTTGCATGTTTAGTCTAATCGGATGCATAATTATCTGCATGTTGCTTATTATCTTGCATTGCATCTTTATTGTTGATTCATTGTTAGTGCATTCATATCATTCATAAAGCGAGGAAGAAAAATGTAGAAATAAAAACAAACTTTCGAAACGAAGGGGACGAAAGGAACAAGAGGGATCCACCGAAGAAGATCCTTCTCCTGAAATTTTTCGGAACCGAAAAGGAGGATCCGGACAAAATCGTGAAATGGAAGTCCCCGAATGAATTAAAGGAAAGTTCTAGAATTAAGGTTTTCAAGAGATATCTTACTTAGGTTTCTAATCAACCTACCAAGAATGGTTAGTGATAATCAAAATATTGAAATCAATATAAAACCAAAGTTGCGATTTGGTTTGGCTTGGGAAAGTCCGTATTGGGAATAGCCATTTGATATAAAAAAATAATCCATTAGCCATGAAATGAAACAATCAATTTTTTATACATGCCAAACAATGGAAAAGAAAGAATATCTTTTACGTAAAGAGCAGCTACCCTTCTTAAATGATTGTATGATTCTTGCTGACAAAAGAAAACTCCCAAAAGAATTGACCAAAGGATTTATAAATGAATGAAACTTGACCAAAGAATCATTACTCTAGGAAACTCTAAATAAAACTATTTGTATAATGATGAAAAAAGAACTAGATTGTATCCTTAAAAAAGAATTTCTGTATATGAGTTCAAATGAATTTCCGTCGTGGATTAAATTTTTTTTTTCCATAACGTATTACATCGATTTCCATAAAAAATAAGATTTTGGTATACTTGGATACATGCTATAGGTTTTACTGGATCAGGAAAAATTAGAATAGATACATTTGATAGAAATTCATTATCAACAGAAAAAAAACTTTCTTTATTTTCATTTCCAGAAACCGAACAAGGAAGAATTCATTTCGAAGATCAAATAAAAATTTTCTTTAACGCAGTTATAACTAAGACCAAAACTAAAAGAATTAAAAAAAAATCTATTGGAATCAAAGAAATAAGTAAAAAAGTTCCTACATGGTCATACAAATTAATCAACGATTTGGAACAACAGGAGAGAGAAAACGAAGAAAACATGGCAGAGGATCATCAGATTCGTTCCAGAAAAGCCAAACGTGTAGTGATTTTTACTGATAACCAGCAAAATACTGATGCTAATAGCAAAAATACTAATAATTCTGATCAAGACGACGAAGTGGCTTTGATACGTTATTCACAACAATCGGATTTTCGTCGAGACATAATCAAAGGCTCTATGCGTGCTCAAAGACGTAAAACAGTTACTTCTGAATTGTTTCAAGCAAATGCGCATTCTCCTCTTTTTTTGGACAGAATAGACAAACCCCTTTTTCCTTTGGATATATTCAGGATGATAAAATTCATTTTGAAAAAATGGATGTATAAAAAAAGAACAGAATTAAGAATTTCGGATTATACCGAGGAAAGAACAAAGGAAAGTGAGAAAAAAAAAGAGGAAGAAAAAAGAGAAGAATACAAAAGAGAAGAGAAAGAACGAATAGAAATAGCGGAAGCCTGGGATAGCATTTTATTTGCTCAAGTAATAAGAGGATACTTATTAGTAACCCAATCTTTTCTTAGAAAATATATTCTATTACCTTCATTGATAATAGCTAAAAATATAGCCCGTATCTTATTATTTCAATTTCCCGAGTGGTCCGAGGACTTAAAAGATTGGAATAGAGAAATGCATGTTAAATGCACCTATAATGGTGTTCAATTATCCGAAACCGAATTTCCAAAAAATTGGTTGACAGACGGTATTCAAATAAAGATCCTATTTCCTTTTTGCCTTAAACCTTGGCACAGATCTAAGGTGACACCCCCCAAAAAAGATCCGCTGAGAAATAAAGGACAAAAAAACGATTTTTGTTTTTTAACAGTTTGGGGAATGGAAACTGAACTTCCTTTTGGTTCTCCCATAAAACAACGTTCATTTTTTGAACCCATTTTTAAAAAACTCAGAAAAAAAATTCTAAAATTGCAAAAGAATTCTTTTTTAGTTATACAGGTTTTAAAAGAAAAAATAAATTTTTTTTTAACCTTTCAAAAGAAAGAAACAAATGGGTCATGAAAAACATTCTATTTTTAAAAGTAATAATAAAAGAACTTTCCAAAAGAAACCCAATTCAATTATTTCGATTAAGAGAAATATCTAAATTGAGTGAAACTAAAAAAGAAAAAGATGGGATAATCAGTAATGGGATGATTAATGAATCGTCCATTCAAATTCGATTTATGGATTTGACAGATTATTCATTGACAGAAAAAAAAATGAAAGATCTGGCTGATAGAACCAGCACAATTAGGAATCAAATAGAAAAAATTACAAAAGATAAGAAGAAAGGATTTTTAACTCCGGAAAGAAATAGAAATATTAGTTATAATAAAAGAAGTTACCCTACTAAACTATTAACATCAATAAAAAATATTTTGCAAAAATTAAAAAGAAGAAATGTTCGATTAATCCGTCAATCATATTATTTTTTCAAATTTTTAATTGAAAGGATATACATAGATATACTTCTCTGTATCATTAATATTCCGAGAATCGCTACACAACGTTTTTTTGATAATTCAAAAAAAATGATCGATAAATACATTTACAATAATGAAATAAATAAAGAAAAAATTTTAAAAAAAAATAAAAATACAATTCGTTTTATTTGGACTAAAAAAAAACCAATTTCGGATATTAGTAATCAAAATTCAAAGATTTTCTTATCCTCCTTCTCACAAGCATATGTATTTTACCAATTATATCAAACGCAAATTCGTAACTTGTATAAGTTAAGATATATCCTTCAATATGACGGAACATCTCATTTTCTTAAAAATGAAATAAAGGATTATTTTGAAACACAAGGAATTTTTCATTCTGAATTAAAACATAAAAATATTTTGAATTCGGGAATGATTCAATGGAAAAACTGGTTAAGGGGTCATTATCAATATGATTTATCTCCGATTAAATGGTATCGATTAGTACCACACAAATGGCGAAATAGATTCAGTCAAACACGTATAGTGCAAAATAAAGATTTACCCAAAAGGCATTCCGATGAAAAAGATCAATTAATATTAATTAATTACAAAAAATTAAATGATTTTGAATCAAATCCATTACCAAATTCAAAATATAACTTTCAAAAATACTATAGATATGACCTTTTCTCATATAAATCGATTAATTATGAAAATAAGAAGGATTCATATATTTATGTATCACCATTACGTTTAAATAATAATCAAGAGATTTCTTATAATTACAACAAGATATATAAAAAAGGTAAATTAGTTGATATGCTAGGAGATAGTATCTCTATTAATTTCGAAGGTGATGATATTATGAATCTGGATAAATTTACATATAGAAAATATTTTGATTGGAGAATTTTCGATTTTTGTCTTAGAAATAAAGTCGATATTGAGTCCTGGATTGATATCGATCCCAACGGTAATAAAAATACTAAGACTGGGGTTAATAATTATCAAATAATTGAAAAAATAATTAATAAAATGGATCAAAAAGGTCTTTTTGATCTTAAAATTTCCCAAAATGGAGGAATTACGGCATCCAACAAAAAAAACGACCTTTTTGATTGGATGGGAATGAATGAAGAAATACTAAGTCGTCCCGTATCGAATCTGAAACTTTGGTTCTTTCCAGAATTTGTGCTGCTTTATAATACATATATTATGAAACCCTGGATCATACCAATCCAACTACTTCTTTTAAATTTTAATGAAAATGTTAGTGAAAATAAAAACATCACTCGAAAGAACAAAAGGGATCTTTTTCTATTTTCGAATGAAAAAAAATCGATTGAATTAGAGAATAGAAATCAAGAAGAAAAAGAATCCGCAAGTCGAGATAATCTTGAATCAGATGTACAAAATCAAGCGAATCTTGGATCACTTCTCTCAAACCAAGAAAAAGATATTGAAGAAGATTATGCAAGCTCAGATATGAAAAAACGTAGAAAGAAAAAGCAATATAAGAGCAACACGGAAGCAGAGCTTGATTTTTTCCTAAAAAGGTATTTACGTTTTCAATTAAGATGGGATGATTCTTTAAATCAAAGAATGATCAATAATATCAAAGTATATTGTCTCCTACTTAGACTGATAAATCCAAGAGAAATTGCTATATCCTCTATTCAAAGGGGAGAAATGAGTTTAGATATTCTGATGATTCAAAAGGATTTAACTCTTATAGAATTAATGAAAAAGGGTATATTAATTATCGAACCAGTTCGTTTGTCTATCAAAAATGACGGACAATTTATTCTATATCAAAGTCTAAATATTTCATTGGTTCATAAGAGTAAGCCCCAAATTAATCAAAGATACCGAAAAAAAAGCTATATTAATTTGGATAAATCCATTGCAAGACATCAAAGAATGGCTGAAAATAGATACAAAAATCATTATGATTTGTTGTTTGTTCCCGAAAAAGTTTTATCCACTAAAGGACGTAGAGAATTAAGAATTCTAATTTGTTTCAATTCGAGGAAGAGAAATGGGATTCATAAAAATCCAGTATTTTGCAACAACGTAAAAAACGGTGGTGAATTTTTGGATAAAAGCAAACATTTTGATAAAAAGAAACTAATTAAATTAAAGTTCTTTCTTTGTCCTAATTATCGATTAGAAGATTTATCTTGTATGAATCGATATTGGTTTGATACCAATAATGGGAGTCGCTTCACTATGATAAGGATACATATGTATCCACGATTGCAAATTTGTTAATTATGCGTTTTTCATATATATTCTGTACCATATATGTATGGTATATGAAACAAAAACTTGCACCCCATGGATTGTCTTCCCTTCCAGTCTGATACATGAATACTAATTCAATGCATGTATCAATATCCAATAGATCTATAAATGATTACCGGAATCTTCTTCTTTTTTTATTTTATTATTAGATCCAAAAATTTTTCTCTTTTCTAAATGTAGAAACATATCATCCTTTCCTATTCCTATACGAATTTTCAGATTCGTATTCCTATACGAATAAAATTGGATTGATTAATTTTATTTGAGAAAATTGGGAGTTAATAAAGAAATTAAGATTCTTGTGTATACCAAATTAAAATGCCTAGCATTATTCTTACTGATCAGTAAAATCCATTAAAAAAAAGAGGATAGAAAACCCGTTTTATGGTAAAAAATTCATTCATTTCGGTTTTTTCACAAGAAGAAAAAGAAGAAAACAGGGGGTCCGTTGAATTTCAAGTATTTCGTTTCACCAATAAGATACGAAGACTTACTTCCCATTTGGAATTGCACAGAAAAGATTATTTATCTCAGAGAGGTCTACGTAAAATCCTGGGAAAACGCCAACGACTGCTGTCTTATTTGTCAAAGAAAAATAGAATACGTTATAAAGAATTAATTAGTCGGCTGAATATTCGGGAATCAAAAACTCGTTAATTGAAAAAGGAATTTGAATTATTTTCTTTTTTTATTAGATCTTGAATTTTAATGAACTTCTTTTCATTTTCAGCAATTCATGAAAGAATGAATCGAGGAATAACCTATGAATGTAACAACTACAAGAAAAGACCTCATGATAGTCAATATGGGACCTCACCACCCATCAATGCATGGTGTTCTTCGGCTCATCCTTACTCTAGATGGTGAAGATGTTATTGATTGTGAACCAATATTGGGTTATTTACACCGAGGAATGGAAAAAATTGCGGAAAATCGAACAGTTATACAATATCTACCTTATGTAACACGTTGGGATTATTTAGCTACTATGTTCACAGAAGCAATAACCGTAAATGGACCAGAACAGTTGGGAAATATTCAAGTACCTAAAAGAGCCAGTTATATCAGAGTAATTATGTTAGAGTTGAGTCGTATAGCTTCTCATCTGTTATGGCTTGGCCCCTTTATGGCAGATATTGGTGCACAGACTCCTTTTTTCTATATTTTCAGAGAAAGAGAATTAGTATATGATCTATTCGAAGCTGCCACCGGTATGAGAATGATGCATAATTATTTTCGTATCGGAGGAGTAGCGGCCGATCTACCTTATGGATGGATAGAGAAATGTTTGGATTTCTGTGATTATTTTTTAACAGCGGTTTCTGAATATCAAAAACTTATTACGCGAAATCCTATTTTTTTAGAACGAGTTGAGGGGGTAGGCATTATTGGTCCAGAAGAAGCAATAAATTGGGGTTTATCGGGACCAATGCTACGAGCTTCCGGAATCCAATGGGATCTTCGTAAAGTTGATCATTATGAATGTTACGACGAATTGGATTGGGAAATCCATTGGCAAAAAGAAGGAGATTCATTAGCTCGCTATTTAGTCCGAATCGGTGAAATAATGGAATCGATAAAAATTATCCAACAGGCCCTGGAAGGAATTCCAGGGGGGCCCTATGAGAATTTAGAAACCCGGTGCTTTGCTAGAGAAAGGGATCCCGAATGGAATGATTTTGAATACCGATTCATTAGTAAAAAACCTTCTTCTTTTGAACCATATAAACCAATACCCAGAACCCCTATTAATAGAAAAATGGAACCTCCCGCAGTGTACAAAATAAATTTTGTAGCGGAATACAGACGTTTCTTTCCCCCCACATCGATAGAAGTAGATAAACGGGAATTAATTCTAACTCCCACATGATGAAAAAAAGTAAAAGGTCTCGAGAAGAAAATGATCCTATTTGACCGCTGTACATTGCTAACATCAGGAAATGGAATAATCGGGAATCTCGAGTAACTGGCCGAGCCGCTAAAGTAGCTAAAGTGGTGATAAATCCCGTCAGTAAAATAGGTCCTATAGAAAGTCCATCTATTCCCAATCTCCAGTAAAAATCAAAAAAATGAATCCATTTATAATCCTCTGTTAGTTGGGTTAATGGATCATTCAATTGGAAATGATAAAAGAATGTATAGGTAGTTAAAAGGAGTTCTAATAAGCATATACATATAGTATACCACCTTATTACCTTATTTCCTCTATGAGGTAGAAAGAAAATTAAAGAACCTGCGAATATCGGCAAAAGTACAATTATTGTTAACCAAGGAAAATAATTCGTGGTAAAGACAAGATACACTTGGACAAAAAAACCCGTACTCGATAAAGAAAAAAGAATAATATATTATCTATTTTCGAGCACGGGTTTTTGTCGGTAAAAAAAATTAATTGTATTCAAAATGTATTTACGTGGTTTTTTCTGGAACGTATTAATACGCTAGACCCATGCTTCGAGTTGTTTCATGCCATAAATAAACTCGAACGCTCAAAAAATCCGTTGGACAGGCGGATTCACATCTCTTACAACCAACACAGTCCTCCGTTCTTGGAGCAGAAGCAATTTGCTTAGCTTTACATCCATCCCATGGTATCATTTCTAATACATCTGTTGGGCAGGCTCGCACACATTGAGTACATCCTATACATGTATCATAAATCTTTACTGAATGTGACATCGGATCTATAAGTTTTTGAATATCATCAATTTTCGATCTAGTAAACTTGTAAATGTATCATATATTTAGACACTAGATGATTCAATGGATTTTACCATAATTTTTCTAATCAATCGAATTCCGGATCGAGTCATGAGATCGGCCCAAGATACTTTGATTTCTTACGTTTTTCTCAAACCTACGTATTATACATGCTAATTTGAATTGATGAATATTCTGATTTCTATAATTAATAATATATAATTAATACTACTTATTTATTCAACAAATTCGATTGATTGATACGAGTTGATTTTCTGTTACGATAAATTGACGAAACAATAGCTAATCCAATAGCTGCTTCGGCGGCTGCAATAGCTATAACAAAAATGGAGAAAATATCTCCTTTTAATTGTCGACTATCAAAAAAATCTGAAAATGTTACGAAATTTATATTAACCGCATTGAGGATAAGTTCAAGGCACATAAGGGCTCTAACCATATTTCGACTCGTGATCAATCCATAGATACCAATAGAAAATAAATAGGCACTCAAAACAAGTACATGTTCGAGTATCATTGACCAGCTCCTTATTAATTTTGATTCATTTCAATATGAACAAGAATTCAAATCAATTTCTATAATTAACTATAATCATAGGAATAAGATTGCATTTTAAGGAATAATAAATAATTTTATTTTATCATGAATCAAAATAGAATGGGTTGATAACATCTATTGAATTTTTTTACAAATAGTATTTTATTTGAAGGATTAAGCAATTGCACCTATCAACAAAGAAAAATTTGGAAATGAGTTAAATGGAAGAAAAAAATTGTTGAAAATGAATTCCGATTTATTGACTATTCCAACAAATCTTGCTCAATAATCTGGACTTTCCGTCCAGATAATGACTACCATCTATCTAAAATTATCTCATTAGTGAATTGATTTGTAGTTTATACCGTACCAAGACGTCAATCTAAATAGTATCATTTTGTCCAAAGATACTTGACAAACCTCGAAGTAGCCCATCTGAATTAAAATTCAAATACTTTGTAATATTCTGAACAATTCATGAACATCACAGCAAATGAATTAAAAGTTTATAGCTAAACATATATAAGGAGGCGCAGCCGCTACAAAATGGGAGTTTGATAGAATATAAAATAAAGATATACAAACAAGAACCAATCCCAAAGAAAAGGCAGAATAAATTGGATTGGTAAGTAATACCACTCCTAAACTTCCTAATATAAGACCTGATCCCAGAAAAACTAAAAGAAAATCATGTATTGGTCCAGGCAAATCCATTATTATATGTAAAAGAGAAATAAATTGAAATGTTTTTCATGATTTTATTGACCTACAAGGAATTTTTTCATTTTTTTAGGATTTGCTCCTAATTGCATTTAATTCGAATCGAATGGATTTAAAATAGGTCTGGGTCCAATTAGTGGACCAATATTGGTTTTCTCTTTACCCAAAAGATTTAAACCAAAGAAAAGGGTAATTTAGCTCAAAACTCAAATTCTATTATTAGATTCAATTTTCAATCCAACTTGAATCGCACTTCTTACCAACTAATCAACAGTTAATTGGAATTTATAGTTAGTGACCAACAAAAAATCAATAAAGAAATCATTCCTGGAGATTTCTTTTAACCTTACTAATTGGTGGAAATTCCTCTTAATCAAAGGGTTTTAACATTTTTTCATTATTACGAATTCGAAATTGTTCGAATTGTATAATCGTTAATTACTGACATTGGTAAACGACCCAAACGATTTGATTATAATTCAATTCGTGAAATCATAAGTAGAAAGCTCATATTCTTCAGTTTGTAACAATTTGTTCCAATTTCACAGTCAACAACAATAGATCCGAAGGACATACAAGAACACATACTTCACAAGCAATGCATTTATCAAATTCAAAATGGATTCGGCCGCGGAAACGCTCGGATGTAATTAATTTTTCATAAGGATATTGAATAGTTACAGGTAAACGATTTGCGTGGGATAAGGTAATCATGAACCCTTGACCAATGTACCTTACGGCTCGTACTGTTTGTTGACCGTAATTCATGAACCCAGTTACCATAGGGAACATATCGTAAAGATCTATGAATAATTTTATGTTTGTTTCTTTCTCTTGTTTGATATTTGAGAGAAGTCGTAAATCTAGAATATCCTATTCCTTTTTCTTTCCTTTACAATGAAAGGAGTTGGAAAGAAGTTGTTAATAATAGATTACCGAGAGAAATGGGTAAAAGAAATTTCCATCCAAGATTTAATAATTGATCTATTCTTAGTCTAGGTAAAGTCCATCTTGTTGTGATAGAAATAAACAAGAACAAATAAGTTTTAGCTAATGTAATAAAAATACCAATTGTCGTTCCAAACACTCTACCTACTTTATTTATTTCAAATAGCTCAGGAACGAATATATAAGGAATAGAGATATTCCAACCCCCTAAGTAAAGAACTGTTACAAATAACGAAGAAACTAATAGATTTAGATAGGAAGCAACGTAAAATAACCCAAATTTGATACCCGAATATTCGGTTTGATAACCTGCTACTAATTCTTCCTCTGCTTCTGGTAAATCAAAAGGTAATCTCTCGCATTCTGCTAGGGAAGAAATTAGAAAAACGAAAAACCCTATAGGTTGACGCCACAAATTCCATCCCCAAAAACCATATTTGGACTGGGCCTCAACTATATCAACTGTACTTGAACTGTTAGATAATCATAGTCGATGATAACATCACTATTCCCATCGCTATTCCAGAACCGTACATGAGATTTTCACCTCATACGGCTCCTCGAGGGCCATCAATAAATCTAAGGACCAAATTGATATTATTTAGATTGATATGTTTGTAGTATAATACTATATATCGATTCGAAATAAAATATATATTCTATATAGATAGAGTCAAAACCGAGCGGAAGGTCCTGAATTAGACCAATGAAATTCTGTCTGCTATAATAATAACTAAAAAAGCACTTCTGAATTGATCTCATCCTTTAATAATTTAAATTTTTCTTTGTTGAGTAATAACTTAATCCTTCAATAAAATACTCTTTGTAAAAATATCAATAGATATTTCAACCCATTCTTTTTGATTACGAAAAAAAAATTAGACATTAGTTCCTGAATAATGCCACCTTATCCCTATGAATATAGGAAAGAAGAAAAAGATCTTTTTTTTTCGTTCCTATTCTTCTTTCTGAAAAAGGGGGGGTTCAAAAAAAGGATTATTTCGTTCCTGATAGTCATTTTTGAATCTGTGGATAGGAGCATACTCTGAATCGGAATCGTGGGTAGTACTGCTTGATCATTTCTACTAACTTAAAGCCCCAATTACTATTCTTTTTATGTTATGTAAAAATTCCTTTTGGATAATTTACATAACAAATCTCCATTACGAATCCTTTATGTATTTTGGTGTTCCTAACCATCCACTGATTTTTGCTCAATCACCCGTTATGGTAATACATAGAAACGATAGTGAAAACTCTATACGGTTGATCTTTTGAGTTGAGCCCGCTTCAAGCCAGGATGACTAATCAACCAATCTTGGGGTAAAAGTCTTGCTTATATTTACTTTTTTTTTTAATTCTTGTACGTAGGAAATGAGACTCAATCTTTTTACTGCTAATTTCTAAGCTGTTTTCTTTCACTCATACAACTATCTGATTTAGTTCATCAAACTGAATGATGAATAAAAAAGGAGATATCTATTCAATTTCTTTTCGAAAAATAAAGAAAAGAGAATTTTCTGTTTTAACGAATCGCACGTAGAGATATTGATAACACACAAAGAGTTAATGGTATTTCATAACTAATCGATTGAGCAGCGGCTCGTAGACCACCTAAAAAAGAATATTTATTATTTGATCCATATCCTGACATAAGAAGTCCAATGGGAGCAATACTGGAAATGGCAATCCATAAAAAAACACCGATATTGAGATCAGATAAAACAAGGTGATAACTAAAAGGAATTACTGAATAACTTAGTAAAATGGATATAACTGCTATGGATGGTCCTATACTGAATAAACGAGTATCTCCTCTAGATGGAAAAAGATTCTCTTTGAAAATAAGTTTTGTCCCATCTGCTAAAGCTTGAAGAATTCCCAAAGGACCGGCGTATTCGGGACCAATACGTTGTTGTATTCCTGCAGATATTTCTCTTTCTAACCACACAATTACGAGTACACCTATTGTGATTCCCAATACAAGAGTCAAAATAGGTAAAAACATCCCTATGATTCCATAGACTTCTTTTAAAGATTCGAATCTAGAAAAAGAATTTATATCTTGTACTTCTGTTGTATCAATTATCATTTTAACGATCAACTTCTCCCATAATGATATCTATGCTACCTAGTATTGTCATAATATCGGCCAATTTCATTCTTTTAACTAACTGAGGAATAATTTGCAAATTGATAAAACCAGGTGGACGAATTTTCCACCTCCAAGGAAAACCACTCTGATCTCCTATTAAAAAAATTCCCAATTCTCCCTTTGGGGCTTCAACTCTTACATAAAGTTCTTGCTTCGGCAATTCAAAAGTAGGAGAAGGTTTTTTACTAATGAATCGGTATTCAAAATCATTCCATTCGGGATCCCTTTCTCTAGCAAAGCACCGGGTTTCTAAATTCTCATAGGGCCCCCCTGGAATTCCTTCCAGGGCCTGTTGGATAATTTTTATCGATTCCATTATTTCACCGATTCGGACTAAATAGCGAGCTAATGAATCTCCTTCTTTTTGCCAATGGATTTCCCAATCCAATTCGTCGTAACATTCATAATGATCAACTTTACGAAGATCCCATTGGATTCCGGAAGCTCGTAGCATTGGTCCCGATAAACCCCAATTTATTGCTTCTTCTGGACCAATAATGCCTACCCCCTCAACTCGTTCTAAAAAAATAGGATTTCGCGTAATAAGTTTTTGATATTCAGAAACCGCTGTTAAAAAATAATCACAGAAATCCAAACATTTCTCTATCCATCCATAAGGTAGATCGGCCGCTACTCCTCCGATACGAAAATAATTATGCATCATTCTCATACCGGTGGCAGCTTCGAATAGATCATATACTAATTCTCTTTCTCTGAAAATATAGAAAAAAGGAGTCTGTGCACCAATATCTGCCATAAAGGGGCCAAGCCATAACAGATGAGAAGCTATACGACTCAACTCTAACATAATTACTCTGATATAACTGGCTCTTTTAGGTACTTGAATATTTCCCAACTGTTCTGGTCCATTTACGGTTATTGCTTCTGTGAACATAGTAGCTAAATAATCCCAACGTGTTACATAAGGTAGATATTGTATAACTGTTCGATTTTCCGCAATTTTTTCCATTCCTCGGTGTAAATAACCCAATATTGGTTCACAATCAATAACATCTTCACCATCTAGAGTAAGGATGAGCCGAAGAACACCATGCATTGATGGGTGGTGAGGTCCCATATTGACTATCATGAGGTCTTTTCTTGTAGTTGTTACATTCATAGGTTATTCCTCGATTCATTCTTTCATGAATTGCTGAAAATGAAAAGAAGTTCATTAAAATTCAAGATCTAATAAAAAAAGAAAATAATTCAAATTCCTTTTTCAATTAACGAGTTTTTGATTCCCGAATATTCAGCCGACTAATTAATTCTTTATAACGTATTCTATTTTTCTTTGACAAATAAGACAGCAGTCGTTGGCGTTTTCCCAGGATTTTACGTAGACCTCTCTGAGATAAATAATCTTTTCTGTGCAATTCCAAATGGGAAGTAAGTCTTCGTATCTTATTGGTGAAACGAAATACTTGAAATTCAACGGACCCCCTGTTTTCTTCTTTTTCTTCTTGTGAAAAAACCGAAATGAATGAATTTTTTACCATAAAACGGGTTTTCTATCCTCTTTTTTTTAATGGATTTTACTGATCAGTAAGAATAATGCTAGGCATTTTAATTTGGTATACACAAGAATCTTAATTTCTTTATTAACTCCCAATTTTCTCAAATAAAATTAATCAATCCAATTTTATTCGTATAGGA
This sequence comes from Psidium friedrichsthalianum, assembly GCA_019149425.1. Lineage (NCBI taxonomy): Eukaryota > Viridiplantae > Streptophyta > Magnoliopsida > Myrtales > Myrtaceae > Psidium > Psidium friedrichsthalianum. Next base: position 19,147 of record JAGVVM010019909.1, read on the forward strand.
ATACGAATCTGAAAATTCGTATAGGAATAGGAAAGGATGATATGTTTCTACATTTAGAAAAGAGAAAAATTTTTGGATCTAATAATAAAATAAAAAAAGAAGAAGATTCCGGTAATCATTTATAGATCTATTGGATATTGATACATGCATTGAATTAGTATTCATGTATCAGACTGGAAGGGAAGACAATCCATGGGGTGCAAGTTTTTGTTTCATATACCATACATATATGGTACAGAATATATATGAAAAACGCATAATTAACAAATTTGCAATCGTGGATACATATGTATCCTTATCATAGTGAAGCGACTCCCATTATTGGTATCAAACCAATATCGATTCATACAAGATAAATCTTCTAATCGATAATTAGGACAAAGAAAGAACTTTAATTTAATTAGTTTCTTTTTATCAAAATGTTTGCTTTTATCCAAAAATTCACCACCGTTTTTTACGTTGTTGCAAAATACTGGATTTTTATGAATCCCATTTCTCTTCCTCGAATTGAAACAAATTAGAATTCTTAATTCTCTACGTCCTTTAGTGGATAAAACTTTTTCGGGAACAAACAACAAATCATAATGATTTTTGTATCTATTTTCAGCCATTCTTTGATGTCTTGCAATGGATTTATCCAAATTAATATAGCTTTTTTTTCGGTATCTTTGATTAATTTGGGGCTTACTCTTATGAACCAATGAAATATTTAGACTTTGATATAGAATAAATTGTCCGTCATTTTTGATAGACAAACGAACTGGTTCGATAATTAATATACCCTTTTTCATTAATTCTATAAGAGTTAAATCCTTTTGAATCATCAGAATATCTAAACTCATTTCTCCCCTTTGAATAGAGGATATAGCAATTTCTCTTGGATTTATCAGTCTAAGTAGGAGACAATATACTTTGATATTATTGATCATTCTTTGATTTAAAGAATCATCCCATCTTAATTGAAAACGTAAATACCTTTTTAGGAAAAAATCAAGCTCTGCTTCCGTGTTGCTCTTATATTGCTTTTTCTTTCTACGTTTTTTCATATCTGAGCTTGCATAATCTTCTTCAATATCTTTTTCTTGGTTTGAGAGAAGTGATCCAAGATTCGCTTGATTTTGTACATCTGATTCAAGATTATCTCGACTTGCGGATTCTTTTTCTTCTTGATTTCTATTCTCTAATTCAATCGATTTTTTTTCATTCGAAAATAGAAAAAGATCCCTTTTGTTCTTTCGAGTGATGTTTTTATTTTCACTAACATTTTCATTAAAATTTAAAAGAAGTAGTTGGATTGGTATGATCCAGGGTTTCATAATATATGTATTATAAAGCAGCACAAATTCTGGAAAGAACCAAAGTTTCAGATTCGATACGGGACGACTTAGTATTTCTTCATTCATTCCCATCCAATCAAAAAGGTCGTTTTTTTTGTTGGATGCCGTAATTCCTCCATTTTGGGAAATTTTAAGATCAAAAAGACCTTTTTGATCCATTTTATTAATTATTTTTTCAATTATTTGATAATTATTAACCCCAGTCTTAGTATTTTTATTACCGTTGGGATCGATATCAATCCAGGACTCAATATCGACTTTATTTCTAAGACAAAAATCGAAAATTCTCCAATCAAAATATTTTCTATATGTAAATTTATCCAGATTCATAATATCATCACCTTCGAAATTAATAGAGATACTATCTCCTAGCATATCAACTAATTTACCTTTTTTATATATCTTGTTGTAATTATAAGAAATCTCTTGATTATTATTTAAACGTAATGGTGATACATAAATATATGAATCCTTCTTATTTTCATAATTAATCGATTTATATGAGAAAAGGTCATATCTATAGTATTTTTGAAAGTTATATTTTGAATTTGGTAATGGATTTGATTCAAAATCATTTAATTTTTTGTAATTAATTAATATTAATTGATCTTTTTCATCGGAATGCCTTTTGGGTAAATCTTTATTTTGCACTATACGTGTTTGACTGAATCTATTTCGCCATTTGTGTGGTACTAATCGATACCATTTAATCGGAGATAAATCATATTGATAATGACCCCTTAACCAGTTTTTCCATTGAATCATTCCCGAATTCAAAATATTTTTATGTTTTAATTCAGAATGAAAAATTCCTTGTGTTTCAAAATAATCCTTTATTTCATTTTTAAGAAAATGAGATGTTCCGTCATATTGAAGGATATATCTTAACTTATACAAGTTACGAATTTGCGTTTGATATAATTGGTAAAATACATATGCTTGTGAGAAGGAGGATAAGAAAATCTTTGAATTTTGATTACTAATATCCGAAATTGGTTTTTTTTTAGTCCAAATAAAACGAATTGTATTTTTATTTTTTTTTAAAATTTTTTCTTTATTTATTTCATTATTGTAAATGTATTTATCGATCATTTTTTTTGAATTATCAAAAAAACGTTGTGTAGCGATTCTCGGAATATTAATGATACAGAGAAGTATATCTATGTATATCCTTTCAATTAAAAATTTGAAAAAATAATATGATTGACGGATTAATCGAACATTTCTTCTTTTTAATTTTTGCAAAATATTTTTTATTGATGTTAATAGTTTAGTAGGGTAACTTCTTTTATTATAACTAATATTTCTATTTCTTTCCGGAGTTAAAAATCCTTTCTTCTTATCTTTTGTAATTTTTTCTATTTGATTCCTAATTGTGCTGGTTCTATCAGCCAGATCTTTCATTTTTTTTTCTGTCAATGAATAATCTGTCAAATCCATAAATCGAATTTGAATGGACGATTCATTAATCATCCCATTACTGATTATCCCATCTTTTTCTTTTTTAGTTTCACTCAATTTAGATATTTCTCTTAATCGAAATAATTGAATTGGGTTTCTTTTGGAAAGTTCTTTTATTATTACTTTTAAAAATAGAATGTTTTTCATGACCCATTTGTTTCTTTCTTTTGAAAGGTTAAAAAAAAAATTTATTTTTTCTTTTAAAACCTGTATAACTAAAAAAGAATTCTTTTGCAATTTTAGAATTTTTTTTCTGAGTTTTTTAAAAATGGGTTCAAAAAATGAACGTTGTTTTATGGGAGAACCAAAAGGAAGTTCAGTTTCCATTCCCCAAACTGTTAAAAAACAAAAATCGTTTTTTTGTCCTTTATTTCTCAGCGGATCTTTTTTGGGGGGTGTCACCTTAGATCTGTGCCAAGGTTTAAGGCAAAAAGGAAATAGGATCTTTATTTGAATACCGTCTGTCAACCAATTTTTTGGAAATTCGGTTTCGGATAATTGAACACCATTATAGGTGCATTTAACATGCATTTCTCTATTCCAATCTTTTAAGTCC